>APFE031614981.1:61290-79048 GCA_000404065.3 Pinus taeda | reverse complement strand
ACTTGAGCAAGTACCTGGAAGAGAAATGGATCTTTATCAAGGATAGTGGTCTTTTAATTGCTGAAATTGGCGGGGGTTGGATAATAGGAGTTATGGCAGCTGAGAACAGTACTTGCAAATAGAAAAACAATAACAACTTAGCTAGGAGAGCCATGTGGGATGAGAGGAGGTGTTTTTATAGGCTTGAACACTTACCGTTGCAGTTAAAGTCATTATAGAATAGGGTTAAGGTGTATTAATGGGAAACGGGAAAATTTGCAATGGATATGGTGTATAACGGATAAATGGTAACGGGAATAGGACATCGGTGAATGATAGATTGACAAGTGGCCCAATGATATTAGCGGAAGGTGTAGTGCGGGACGTGACGTGGTGACCGTTGGTAGGAGCGGAGGAGCGATAGGCAGATTTCGGAGGGGGGGATCAATGGTAAGTGGTTTTAGATGAGGAGGTGCGAAGTCATGAAGGAGTGCCATGTTGTGTGGGGCCCGAGAAAAGAAATACCTCTTTTCGGACCCCCCTACCATTAATAAGAAATGGGATGAGGGGGTGCGAATTGGTTTCCCCACCATTGATCTGGGCGAGGAAAATCCTGGCCATTGAAAAGTGCTCTTTTGATATCACAAGCCGACAAAACATAAAATCGTCTCCCGAATTTATAATAAAACTCAAGTTTAATGCTATTACATCTTTCTAATCATATTTAAACGACATGATTAGTTCATAATTTAACCTAAATAAATCTACCAAAGCATAATTTAAACCCCTAGGGGTGCATTTGATCTAGCATGCCCTCTTTTATTTCCTAAAGTAACTCTTAACCCTATTCTAGTTCATAATGCAATTGACCAAGTTTAAAAGTTGTGGTCACCTTTTTTTCTAATCTAACCTATGTTCTAATTTCAACCAATATTAAAAGGTTAGGTTGAATTATTTCCTAATATAAGAACATAAATTTAAACATGTTTGGTTGTGATTATACTATAGGATTCAAACAAGAATTATTTGAAGTGGCATTTGAACTTGCTCACTTGTACATTTGTTTTTGTTTTCATGGGGTTCTTTTCATATTTTTTCAACAATTTTCATATTTATAAGAAATTAGCTTCTGCGTAAATCACATAAAAATGACCTTTGTCGACAAAGGTCATTTTTATGTGATAACGCGTCGACAAAGGTCATTTTTATGTGATTTACGCAGAAGCTAATTTCTTATAACTATGACAGATCACAGAAGTCTCAATTCTACAATTTTCATATTTTTATTATTTTATTATATTTTTTGTTTTTCTATTTTTATACCCTCTTTTATTTATATCTAACTTATCAAAACTATTTATGTTACAACATGGAACATGGATAGTAAGGGGGTTATGTTTACAAGTTGTTTGAATGTTTGATTAATTGCATGATATGAATATGTGTCTATAAGATTGCATGAAGGAATGATATTGTTTTAAGACAGTTGTACTAACACAATATGTACTAAGGTGGCTGATAAGCACTTGAGTGCAAGTGGGTGCTAGTTGTAGTGTTATAACTAATGACTATGAGTTGATTATGACATGGCTATTAGTTTTGGTAACGGCTGATTTTAAATTAATAGACATGTTGTATTAACAGTTGTAGGGAAACATGCTTGGTATTAACATGACAAGGTAGCAGTTGATTTTTTTATATAACTAACAGTTGGGTGATGTGATAACACATAATAAGACTCAATTGCAACAAGGAAGAAGTTAAAAGAAAGAAATTTGGTAAGAATTGCCATGGAAATGTTTGCAAATTGCAATTCCAAATGAATGAGTTCTTTAAATGAATAAAGGAAGTCTTCTTAACCTTTATTTTGTCTGACATTATGTGGATATGTGCTATATTCATGAACATGTATTTGACAAGTGTAATATTTGGTTTCTAGTTATAGCTGGAGAACTGGAATCTAGTGAGAGATGATATATGTATGTGTTTAGTTACAAGGAAGTGTGCTTGGCACGACAAGGTAAGGTAACCAGTATATTCTTATGTTTATTTATGCACTGAAAGTTATGTGTTTATGGTAGTGTTATGTAGGGACTTGCAGGGAAAAAAGATACTGCCATGAAATCTTGAAGAAGGCTTGGGTTGAGCTTTCCCTTGGAGGCATTGGGAACCATGGGGTTGAGTCGTGGTTTTTGTTTCTATTTTGGTTCTTTTGGTAATTTATGATTTTTTTGTTCTTAACTTGTGATTTTGAGTGTGTCTAGTGCATGGCCATGCCACTTTGTATGTGGTGTTGTACTGCTAATGGTTTTTCATGGTTTTCTTCTTATTTATTTCTTATTCTTTCCTTTTATGTTTTGAGGGCCTTGGGAATTGGTTAGGGGAAGAGGAAAGTAAACGGAGCTCGAATTAAACCCAATAAGTAATGTAAGACCCAAATAAATCCCGGTGCATGATTAAAGGGCAGTTAAAGGCAAGAATATGACAACCTGTTGGATTGGTTGGGTCCATTAGGGTAAATGGACAATGGTAGGACAACCATGAGAAAGGTAACAGGAAAGGTAAAGTAAATGGATTTGAGGCACCAAATGCCTTGTCTATGTTGGGAACTATTGTTCTCAATGTTGTGCATGTTGTGCACGATAAAGGGAGTTCTCTTAACTTTGATCTTATGAACACTGGTAATTGTGTTGTAATCATGATTATGCTAATGTTTATATATATGTATGTATGTAAAGGTTGTTATGGATAATTCTTGTGGAAGAATGATTGCTCTATGTAGCTAAATGACATGCAAGGGTTATTGTCTATGAGGAATCAAGTGGGAAGAGTAGACTGGAAGATCTATTAGATTATTATCGTGTGGATATGATTTTGATATTATGTGCTTATATTATGCCTATGTTTATGATATGGTAGGAAACGCTAAAGGATACATCAAAGGAATGAAAGCAGCGCGATCTGTGGTATACTGGGACAAGCATGGATAGTGGAAAGACACTAGAAGCAAGGTTGATTGTAAAGACAGTGTGGTCTATGGATGTGCAGTATTAGAGCTGTTTGCATGTGGTGTTGTGTACATGTTGTACATGTGGTGTTGTGTACAAGTTGTACATGTGATGTTGTGTACATATGGTTTTTTGTTCTTGTTTTGCAGGTGGTGCTATGTATATGTGGTGTTGTGTGTGTGTTGTGTACATGTTGTACATGGGGTGTTGTGTACATGTTGTACATGCGATGTTGTGTACATGTTGTACATGCAGTGTTGTGTACATGTTGTATATGTGGTGATGTGTACATGTCAAACATGTTGTGTTGAGTACATGTGGTACTATGTTATGTGTATTGTGTAGTCATTGTGTTGCAACATGTGTATTTGTTGTGTTGTACTATCTGTACGTATATGTATTTTGTTGTACAATAGGTGTAGGTGTATGTATGGTGTTGTATGTTGGGTCTAGGTATATGTCTGGTGTTGTATGCCAGGTGTAGGTGTATTTATTGTGTTGTAAACTGTGTATGTGTATGTGTTCTATAATGAGATGGGACAGGCAAGTATGGAATTATCTAGGCCCTTGTTACTGATATTGAGGGTTGAGGTGGTTTAGTATCTAGATGCCCTTGTTGCTGATATTAGGGGTTGAGGTGGTTTGGACTTTGGATGCCCTTATTACGATATTGAGGGTTGAGTCGATCTAGACTCTGGATTCCCTTGTTGTTGATATTGAGGGTTGAGGCGGTTTAGTCTCAGGGTACCCTTGTTGCTGATATTGAGGGAGGAGGTGGTATAGTCTTTGGATTTCCCTTGTTGCTTTGGAGAGAAG
Source organism: Pinus taeda (assembly GCA_000404065.3). Taxonomy (NCBI): domain Eukaryota; kingdom Viridiplantae; phylum Streptophyta; class Pinopsida; order Pinales; family Pinaceae; genus Pinus; species Pinus taeda. The sequence goes on along the minus strand of APFE031614981.1, from coordinate 75,245 downwards.
GCACTGGGTGCTTACCGGGTTTGGAAAATGATCCAGTGTGTTTACGCGATTGAAGAGAAGAGAACGAACTAGGTGCTTTCCAAGTTTTGCAGTTGATTCAGTGTGCGTACGAAAAGGAAAAATAACAAAGGCATAAGAAAAGAACCAATTGAAACATAAGTATTAGGATTCTATTTCAGTCTTTAATTATGCATGTGATCATGATTCTGATTTATGATAGTTACATGTGATTGAAGATTCTGAATTATGATGATTATGTTTTGAGTTAACTAGATGTGATGTGTTTATACATGATGATTTGATCAAAGAGCTAATTTGATTTGCAAGTGATAGGAAGTGAATGGAATTGTAGGTGTACCTTATTGACTGAACGCTAATGAGGTAATATTTCAATTTATTTCAATTTGTTTTCAGTCTAATGGAATTATGTGCTCGTTGTAGGAAATCAAGGAAATGCCTAATTTGGGTGGTTGAAATTGACTGCAAGAATTAGTAGCAACAACAAAAGGAATTGGAATAGGCAGCAGTATGTTGGTAAAGAACTTCAAGAGTAGGGCCATTTTTTGACACTGGTGCCCAATAGTTTCCATTGATTTCCATGAACATGTTGTGACTGGTATGATGGTTTTAAGGTAGGGATATGCATTGGTTTTTGGACCTTCTGATGCAAGGGAACCTTACCAAGTAATGTATTTCCCGAAGGACTATGTAGCAGAGAAGGGGATGTCAGGGAACTTACAAGGTGAGAGACTTCACAAAAGGGGGTGACATGTAACAGGTGCATGTGTGATTTCCTAGCTGAGGTGTGAATGCATGGTTCATGCATTTGCTTATTTGGTTTATTTTTTTCATTGCCATGGGTTTTTCCAGGATTGGCAGTGGCTTCAACCTTTCCTTTCCATTTTGTAACACCCTCCTCCCACATCTACCTAAGCAACCGGTCAGCTGGGGTAAACATGCAACGAGAGGATACTATGATATGATTCAACCTCCTAGGTGACCTTAAGGAAATGGAATAGATGGAAACACAACACAAATACCTCCTTCAGGTGCTTTAATACCCCAAGGAACTGATCCACCACTCCAGGTTCCCAACCCCTGAGTTAACCTAGCATTTAGATGAATTAAACCCAAAGTTGCTCCCATGACAAGGCATGAATGCACTGTAATAGTTGCTCTCATAGGCTTGCTTTCCAGAAACCAAAGACCCAATTTGTCAGTGTTGTTCCAGCGACTCTGGGATTTGAGGCACTTTTTTAGGCCTAGAGCTCAGGTCACTACGTAGAATTGAACCATCTCTTCAAATTAGTAAAATAACATGGAAACGATAGTACTAAAGTAAATACTAGCCATAACAAACATTTTGTCAAACACGTAGAAAATATCAGGTGTAAATAATATATTTGAGCATACGGGTCTCATACTTATCTGAGATTCTCCATGAAGCATTGTTTCCTTATCACTTTAACTTCCATTCCATCCATTAGGTCATAGATACATTGATCATTCAATAACAAGTAAGAACATGATGAGAGCCACTCATGGTTGTTGTCATAAAACATGTAAATAACCAGCATAATAGAGACAGAAATAGTAATGAAATCATATAAACCTGATATAATCCATCATAATTCTCATATAGATACAATAATAAATAACCTTTCATTAATGATGAAAAATCTAAACCCGGGACGGTACTTCCATGTTCCACCTACCCGTAGAATGGTTGAGCCAAATCTCTCTTCATCCACTCACCCTCAAGCCATATTCTAAGCATGAATGTGGGATCTTATAGAACACACCAATCCAAAACCATCTTCCATAGGCCATCCACCTCAACCCATCAAATATTGATTCCACCTCACGGTATAATCCATCATAAAACTATCATCTGATCAGTCTCTATCCCAGCCTTCCAGGGTTCTAGAGTGTTTGTTCCAATCCCTCTCCCAGGACTAGTATCTCAACCCACGACTATTCTTGGGCTCTAGATCGTTTGTCCAACCAAGGCTCCAGGACTAGTAACTCAACCCACAACTGCTACCAAGATTCCAGAGTGTTTTTCCAACCAAGGATTCCAGGACTAGTAACTCAACCCACCAAGGGCTTCCAAAGCATTTTTCCAACCAAGGCTACCAAGACTAATAACTCAACCAAAGTCATTATAGGGATTCCAAAGCGTTTGTCCAACCAAGGCTACGATACTAGTAACTCAATCCAATATGTTACACGGCTTCCAAAGCATTTGTCCAACCAAGGCTTCCAGAAACTAATAACTCAACCCAAGCTAAGGAAACATGAGGAACAACCAAAACAAACAATGAAAGTAAACCCACAATCACCATGACTATCTAGGAAATGGCAAGGCTAGGCAAATCCATTGTCAATCTAGGCAATCCTTCATGCCAGTGATAGACCATAACCAAGAAACCTCATGCATGTTCCATGCATGCCAAAACTAGTGAGGAAACATACATGCAAGCAAAACCCGTTGTAGTTACTAATACCAATGCCCTCTTACACTTTCCTACTCTTCCTTTGCCTTCTTGCTCCAAAAGTCCAAGTATGGCACACCCTCCAAGAGTACTCCAAGAAAACTCTAAGTATCCAAGAGTATGAGAGAGAGAGAGATAATAATGAGAGAGCTCCAAAACTGAACTGGCCAAGTCCTACCCACTGATCCTGAGAATCCTTTTTATTAATGAGGCCTCTATTTTCTTCATTTTCCATTATTTTCCTTCATTTTCCTCCTCACATGCAACTTGTGACCTTTCACCTTGCTTTTCTCATAATTTCCATTATTTTCACAAATAAAATGCCAATTAATGCCTCATGCCTTTCCAAAACCTTAGCCATTTCCTTTGCCAATTTCCTTTGCCATAATAAACTGAATCAACACCCATTAGGATGTTTCCCCCACCATTCAGCTTGGAATATGTGTCCCATCACCATGGCCTTATATATATTTTTACATGGAATTGTGACCAAGGTTGTTACAGAACCCTTCCCCTTGGGGGAACACCACCCTCGGTGTTCAATGACACCTATAACCAACAAGAATGTTGAAAAGAAAACATACTGCCCATGGTGCTTTATAACACAACTCATTGCAGTATTTACAATGACCATCTGCTAAAACATGAAAAACATACCGTTTACTATAGATTTATAACACAACTCATTATGATATTTACAATAATCACATATACACATACACAATTGCTTCAACCAACAAATAACCATATTGTTTATGGATGTTTATAAATCTAGCTTGATACAATATTTATAATCATATATATACACATTTTCTCATCTAGAAAATAAAAAGATACGATGTCTCCATCCACAACAAGGGGATCCAGAGGCTCACACCTCCACCCTCAAGTAATACCAGGATTCACCTCCTTCCCAGGAAATCCAGAATCCACTACCATAGTCAAACTACATCCAATGTCCAGCACTATAATCATGCGGCACTTGTCCTCTCAGTGAACAGTTACTAGCTCATTGTTCCAAGGCGCACTCCCAATGTGCATCTGATTCCATCTAGCAATGCTAATGACCAAAACAAATCCATCCTTGACCTTCCCTTCTATGCTACACAATCCCTCAGGATATCTAGTCATCCCCTTCCATGCAATCACTCACCTTCCAAGTTTCGTTGGCACCCCCATCTCGGGCAGTCTATCCCTTAGCAAGGCTTCCTTGCATTGGAAGATACAAAACCAAGGCATATACATGCCTCGAACCACCATACCAGTGATATCATGCTCATGGAAATCAATGGACACTATTAGGTACTAGTGTCCCACAATGGTCCTGTTCCTGAAGTTCTTTACCAGCATATTGTTGCATTTTCCAATTCCTTTTGCTGACACTGCTAATTCTTGCAGTCGATTTTGGCCACTCAACCGGACGTGTTCATGCATTCATGTACCAAGCACATAATTTCCATTAAAATCAAAATAAATTCAAATAAATTCAAATCATAAATCATTGATAGCTCATCAATAAGGTAAATTTGCAATTTTGTTCGCTTCCTGTCACAACAAGTTAAAGTAACATCTTTGATAAAATCACCATGTATAAACATATCACATCAAGTTAGTTTGAAACACAACCATCATAGATCAAAATCATAAATCACATGCAATCATCATAAACTACAATCATAAATCACATGCATAATAAAACTGAGATACAATATTGATACTTGTCTTTCATCGATCCTTTAAACTTCTACTTTTGTTCTTTCTGTACTCACACTAGATCAATTGCCACACCCAACAACACTTAGTGCCTTATCCTGAACCATGTTCACCTATACATAGTGTGCATCACACTCATACCACCACAAATGACATACAACACCATACAATCGATGCATCTACACCCAGTGTACAACACAACACAATACATACTCCTACGTCCGGTGTATGATACAACACAACACGAATACGTACAATGTACATCACAAGACATACATCTGCACATAATGTGCAACACCCCAAAATGCATACACATACACCAGATATACAATGCAACTCATATATATGTACCTAATGTGCAACGCTACACAATACCTGTACCTACACCTAGCATACAACACATAAAAATACATTTACTACACAAAGTACAACACAACGAGTACATATATCACGATACCACAACTACACAATACACATACATAGTACCGCATGTACACAACACAACATGTACGACACACACAAAATACCACATGTACACCAGTACCATATGTATAACATGTACAACGCACCACCTGCACAACGTGTGCATAGCATCCATGTACACGGCACCACCTGCACAATGCCACATGTACATCGTACCACCTATACAACATGTATACAATACCACATGTACACAATACCACATGCACAACATGTACACGACACCACATGTACACAACGCCACATGCACAACATGTACACAACACCACCTGCACACAGTGCCAATTGTACCACATGTAGATGACACCACATGCTCACAGCACCACTTGTACAATCATGCACACAACACCATATGTACATAGCACCATATGTACAACATGCACACAATTACATATGTACATATCACTACATATACAACATGTACATAGCACCATACAAAGCACTGCATATCCAACATGAGCACAATGCCATATGCACACAACACCACATATCCATCATGTACATAGCACTGTTTAAACCAACACTACATATGAAAAATTCACACAACACTATTTGTACCACCATGTACATAACATTCCATAAACAACATGTACACCATATACAAAATATGCACAATAATAGTACCAAACATCCCCAAAACCACACTGCCTCTACCAAGAAACCTTGCTTCTAGTGTCTTATCCATACTTGTCCCAACATGTCACGGACCACACTTCTTTCATTTCATTGATGCATCCCTCAGTGTTACTTGTCATAACATAAACATACGCATAATACAAGCATACAATATAAATTCATATCCACATGATACTGACCTCATATATTTGTCATGACTACTCTTCCCAATTGATTCCCCATAAGACCAAGAACCTCTTCATGTCTTTTGCCTACGTAAGAAATCATTCCTCCACACGAACCATCCTTGAAAACCCTGTCAAACAATGACATAGATAGATACATACATACATATATAATCATTAGCATAAGACAATCATCATTCTGTCAGACAATGACATGCATATATACATATATACATATATAAACATCAGCATAATCATGATGATAACATAATTACTATATATCAAGGTCAAGATTAAGAGAACTTCCTTTATTCATGCACAACATTGATAACCATCATTTCCAACTTAGTCAAGCCATGTGGCATCTCAAGTCCATTTACTTTACCTTTTTGGTTACCTTTCTCATGTTTGTACTACCACCATCTGTTTACCACAGTGGACCCAAATAGTCCAACCGACTGTCATAGTCTTACCTTCCGTTGCACTTACTCATGCACAAAGCTTCATCTAAGTTCTTACATTACCTGTTGGGTGCCACCCAGCTCTCCCCGAGCTCCATCAAATTTCCTCTTCCCCAACCAATTCCCAAGACACTCAAAACATAAAAGGAAAGACAAGAAACAACCAAGAAGGAAACCATGAAACCAATAATGACACCATAACCCAAGTCACATGTCCATGCACAAGACACAAAAAAAAAACGCAATCAAGCACAACAAATCACCAAAAGGCCAAAATCACAAGACTAGCAACAAAAACCATGACTCAATCCCCATGGTTCCCAAGGAAATCTCAACCCGAGCCTTCTTCAAGATTTCGTGGCGATATCTTTGCCATGTAATCCCCTGCATCATATTGCCATCAACACATAACTGTCAGTGCATAAATAAACATAACAATACGCCGGTTACCTTACCTTGTTGTGCCATGCACATTGCTTACAATTGAACACATCCCCGTTATTTGATAGATCCTCATGCAACTAGATACTGGCTAATATACTTGTCAAGCACATGTTCATGACCATAGCACATATCCACATAATGTCAGACAAAATAAAGGTTAAGAAGACTCCATGTATGCAAGGCACTCATTCGTTTGGAATTAGGGTCTCCAAACATAACCAAAGGAATTCTTGTCCAATTCCTTTCTTTTACCCTTTTTACCTTGTTGCAATTGAGGCTTACTATGTATTGTCAATCACCCAACCATTAGTTATATAAACACATCAAGTGTTATCTTGTCACGGTAATACCTAACATGTTACCCTACAATTGCTCACACATGTCAACCACATGTTCTAAATATCAAGACAATCGTATCTATCAATTTGAAATCAACCTTTACCAAGACTAACAGTCAATTCATAATTCATAGTCAACTCATAGTCCTTAGACACAATACTACAACTATCACCTACCATACTCAAGTACATATCAACTGTCTCAACACATATAAAACAAGATCATTTCAGCAAGAAACCTTATAAACACGTACTCATACTATGCAACTCATCAAACATTCAACCAACTGGAAAACATACCATGTTAAATAAATCAACTAGGTGATGTAATAGACACCAAACACTCAAACACCAATTAGAATATATAATCAAACATCTAAACACTAAATAGACGACATAAGAAAGCTCGTACCTTAATGTATCTTGGGGGAGGCTATCTTGTCTGCACAATCAATCTAGTTAGCAAGATATAACTATTATAGACATATTTGGGCATTGCAACCCCAATCATATATGCCGATAAACCAAGGGATTTTTAACCCCTAAAATTGTTGTTTCATACCCTAAAGGATCATGGTCAACTGATTAAATCATTTCCCAGAAGTTCCACCTGAAAAACCACTCAGAACTGGCCAAAACTGGACCATACTGACTACTCCATGGTCAAGGTGTGATGCATACTGGATGCTACACTAGCCAGGTGTGATGCATACTAAAAGAGCCTTCTATGGGGTGCGATGAGCAAGAATAGAAAAATGGCAGAGACAATTTGCTAAGTGGATGCCCAGGGAATCTTCTAGAAACTTCTCATATGACACTTTCCTCCCTGAATTCGCACAGGGATGAGTAAGAGATCAAATAAATCTCCAAGTGAAACCAAGAACTATCAGTGGAATGACACTAATCAGAAACCCTGAGCTAACTCACACCCTTGAAAGACATCTATAAATGGATCCCTCATCTCAGAGATCTAAAGGCTGGAATTTTTTAATTTGTAAGGAAGTGTTGTTGGTTTATCTTTGAGAAGAGACATTGTATTGTTGGGTGATCCTGCTTTTTATGAGGTGAAGAGGGCTTTGATGCTAGGAGGATGATGTTGGATCAGACAGCTGGGTTGTAATCCTCTCTTCTACTATTAATAAAGTTATTTGAGTTTTCCTCCATATAATCGTGTATATGTGAATCTTGTTATTTGTGAATGCAATTGTATGGTCAATGTATTTCTGATTCTGCATTGTTTATGGTATTATAGATCGAGATGCTTTGATGGTGTTTTGTTGCTTTGCCTCTATATGTATTCTCTAAAGCGGGACAAGTAGGAGAGGAGTGGCAAGCTCTATCAATGGAGAGAGGAAACAAGCAAGGAGCCAAGCGGAAGATCCAGGTTGGTCCCCTTTGCTTCTCTCTTATCTATCATACATAAAGGAAATCACAATTTGCTTTGATTGTTTGTTTCTAAGATAGCTACCTGTCTTAGTGGGACTAGCAGATCAAAAAGACACTAGTTTTCCTGGAAACAAAATGGCAACTCCACTGGGGAGAAATTAGTTTGTTTTTTTGTTATTGTTGTTTGCTTTATAAACTACAGATGGAGCCTGAAGTTAGCCATATAGCCTTTGAACTGCTCTTGTTATGCAAGTGCAAAGTAGATGAATGCTGCTTGATTCAATCTCCGGGTTGGTTTATGGACTGAACATCTAACTTGCAAACATCCTAAGTGCCCTTGTGGTAGCTCAATAACCTCCTAAGATCATACCCCTGTACTTTGTTTTTACTGTCTATCATAGCTTAGCTGAAATAACTGAACTTAGCTGCAAATTTTGAGCAAAAACCCAACTCAATTTCACTCCCTGGCCCATCGCACTGTCTGTAACTGGCAACATATATGCATCACACCTCCCGTGTGTTCCAGGTGAGATGCATCCCTGTTTCTTTTAAGGACAGGTGCGATGACTGAGTGATACTGTTTCTCTCTTTGGAACTTGGTTTTTTCCTCCTTGTTTTCAGCTCTATTCAGTAGTTTCGCTGCATATGATCAGTATCTCATTGCTAAAGCCTTATTCCTTTACATTATTCAGCCTCCATTGATTAGAATTTGTAAATGTTTTTTATGTATTTTTCATCATTTACAGTCCTTTTTGGTCAAGAGTAGCTTAATCAAACTGTCATTTTTTTTATTCAAAAGTGTCATAATTGTCATTTTGGGTCAAGAAGAAGAGTGTCGTAAAATCTTCCTCCTCTAGATAGTCAATTGTACTTTTGTCACTGTATTTGATTTGAATTGTCAATATTTGAAGTGTCGAAAGCAGTTTTCCATTCGAAATCGAAAGTTTCGTTTTAGTCTTCCTTTCATTTTGAAAAGAAATTGTTGAAATGTCACTTTGAAGAAAATAATTCAGATCTGTACGTAGTTTTCCTTTTTGGCATTCTCACATTAAGGAAACAGAAAAACAAATACATGCATTTTCATTTGCATTTAGACTGTATGTGGAAAATGATTTAGGAAAAGTGCATTTAGTGTGTGCTCTTTGCTCTCTATTGAAAGAATCTTAATCTTCTTTCCTTAGTAGCTAGGATTTTCATTGCTAAAAGAAAACAAACGACTATTTATCATTTTAGATTGCATATTTAGGAATTTTACATCTACATCACGCGGTGAACCTTGAAAGGCAAACTTCTAAACAAGATCAACTCTAAAATAAATCTCAATGAACATAAAAACATTTTGAAACCTAACGCAACACATCTAGAAGTCTAGGCTAGAGACGTGTTTCGGCATCGTAAAACCTGGTAACTATGGTTTTCATTGAAGGTTGGGTGATTCCTCCTCTTTGATACGACAAGTACCAATACAGACTTGTGCTCCCCATACCATCGAGTATATACTGGGAGACCACAATAGGCTGATATCTTTTATCCATAGGAAGCCGTGTCTGCCACCCTATCGATCGCAATGCACTGAACACAACATTTGAGAAGATTGACTGCCATACATAAAGTCCTTGGTAATTTCTCTTTAATTTACCAACAAGGTGTATATTGCAGTTTTGCGATTGGTTTGGTAATCCCTCTGTCTAGATTTCCAGAGTAGTCACTTTCGTTCCTTTTCGACTCTTTAAAAGAAAAGGTCCATCTGAGCACTTGTCACTTCAAGATCATTAAGAATCGAAGGTGACTAGAGTCATCTTTAGCTTTTTCTCGACTCTTAAAAATTGAAAAAGCAAAGTTGTGTCAAAGCGTCGTAAAATTTATTTAATTCGGAATAAAATCCCTGTTCCTTCGTTAATACTAGTCCTTTCTCTTCATGGGGAGATATTGGTGCTCCATATATGGCTACTTGTCCCTTCCAGGAATCACAATTGGCCTGCCAGTATGGTTATTCTCAACCTCTGTCGTTCAAAACACCATAATTCCTTAGCAATTGAATCAACAACCAGATGATACTGAAGTTGTCCCTTCACCTTCTACTTCGTTTGTTTCTCCCTCTCCTTCTTCCTTTTCACTTTGTGAAACTAATGATACTAAAAACCAAGTAGCTGAGAAGAAGAAGAAAGGGAAGGAGAAGAAGAAGAAGAATTCAGTCAAGCAAGGGGGCAACCATGCATCATCCAGTGAAAATCCACACACCAAACTTTCTAAACCCAGATCTCCATGCATAATTTGAAAAGGAATCCATTTTCATCGAGATTTTCCTTACATTCCACGGATCTTGAGAGAATGGTCTCCCCGTTCATACCATCTTGTATCGTCAATCTCTCACAATCAGGTTGACAGCACACCATCAACTAGTGAAAATGAAATCAATGAACAAAAAGGAAAGGCTATATTTCCATGTAGATTGTGTAAAGGCGATCATGCTCTTCACCGTTTTCCTTTTCCAGACGAAGCCAAAAGTGTCTTGGATACCATCCTGCTTGACCGCATCGACTTCCGCCTAGACACAAGAAACTCTTACCAAGACCATCGCTAGTTGAAAATCTGACTGACATAACTCAATCGTCAATCGAAACTCCTATCATTGAAAGTAAACCTTCTGAGTCCATACCGGACCAAAGTCAACAGGTCGAGATGGTAGTCGACCCAGTCTTACCTTCATAAGGTCCACCTTCAGATGATACAATTTCCAAAGAGAATGAGAATAACACCGTTCAAATTCTTTTTGTTAATGCAAAGTCTAATGACCTTGGGGGAAATCCACCTGCTCCTTTACAACAGGAGGAAATTTCCCTAGTTCAGGAGGTTCATCCAGCTATTTATCCAGTACCCCCTCCAAGCAGTCTAGTTATTTCTTTCAATTGGAATCAACTAGAAAGACCCCGCCTTCCATCTAATGTACCATTCTGAATCATAGTACAAGTTTACAAAATGATCATATCTGGCACTATCATAGATGAAGGGGCTTCAATAAGTATCCTTTCCTCAACAGCTTGGAAAGCGCTTGGTTCGCCATTGCTTCTGCCTGAGACACAAAATTGGTCAAGCTTTAACAAAGGAACCAGTCGACCATTAGGGATCCTTCTGAAGTTGTCAATAACTTTGAAAAGGAAAACCGTTCACTTGAACATGATGGTAGTCTAAGGGCCATTAGATTACAATATACTCCTTGGGTGTGACTATGTTTATAGCATGGAAGCTATTGTTTCCACACTCTTCCGAGTGATGTGTTTCCCACATGAAGGCAAAATGATACAGCTTATCGAGCAGCTCTCATTTCCCGGCTCAAACACAGCTACAAGTCAAACATCATCCCTGAATGGTCTCTTTGCGTCAAGAATGTCTCTCCAACCTTCATTTCATCCACCTAATTACTACGAGTAGTCCGGTGAATGTAACGAAGTTTAGGGGGCATGCACTCTGGTCTGCTTCGGCAGGCGAACCCAGCTGAAAAGATAGGTTTCCCGACAAGTTATGTGATTGGAAGTGTTATCTCACACCATTCACCTTTGTCTATTTCAATGAACAAAGCCAAGGAAGTGTTTTGTCTAACCACGGATGAAACAATCCTGCTTAAATGTAGTGACTTCCATATGGTAACCTAGAAACTCTCCTTTTTTTCATGCCTCGGGGCATGCAGCCTTTTTTATGCAATCAAAATACGACCAAATTCGTTTTGTTAGCTTTTAGCATTTATAGCTTTTTAGCTTTTTAGTGTCAACTTCTTAGGTTACGCAATTGGTCCAGAAACGTATACACACCAGACGGACCAAAGGAAGGATTTTGCCTTAGCAGAGGACAAAACCATCCTACCTAACCTCAGTAGTTCCTTAGCTTTTAGTGTAGTTAGCTTTGTAGTTTGGTCGTTTCTAGCCTACATGAAAAGGCAATGAGTAAAGTTTCGGATGGTGCAAGCTCACTAAAAAATGAACCTACTAATAAGAGACATCTTTAAACGACTGGCATGAGTAATGTTTCCACAAGGTTCAAGCTCGTTGAAAAATAAACCTGCCACTAAGCACATGTTGGCACAAGGTTCAAGCTCATTAAAAAATAAACCCGCCTTCAGTAAACAACCTCTATGATTGCCATACTATTAGCCTTTTCAACCTTGGTTGTGTTCTTCCATGACCTCCATTCTTCTAACCGATCATGCACTTCCACTTGATTGTTTACCCTTTTGAGGAACAGTTGTGACGAGTGATTCTGTTAACCACCCTCTTCACACTGCCAAGTTTTGAGAACTTCCAAACTTACCTGGAACCAACTACTACCCGAAAACACCACTCGTTCCTCAAAAAACGAGTTTCTTTTAAGCTCTTTTTAGAATCACTAAATATGAAAAGATTTTCGAGCTATTGGCCTTTCCAGCTCGTTAAAGTAAATGGAAGCGCCATCCCTCCTATGCATTTTAATCTTTTGGGACCTGAGGGATTATCAAACAAAAGATCGAGAACTTGTCTTTTTCAGCTCTCTAAAGCAATCGAATAGTCATCCCTTTCGTATTATTTTATACTTTTTCAGACTTTAGGGATTATGCTACAAAAAAGGACCATTGGAGTTTCCTTTTCATCCCTTTTCAAACTCTCTAAACATGAGAAGGACCGATTTATCCTTGTCATTAAACTCGTTAAAACAATAGTGACAAAATTGTCCATCCAGACAAGAACGAGTTTCATTGTCGCTAGGCTCGCTAAAACATAGCGACAGGTTTGCCCAAAGGGAAAATTATAGAACAACCATATGTTATCCTCCTCAAGATTGACAAAAATAAAGAGGTACTGGTCAGCAATGACTGGGGAAAACGGGAAGAAAACTTGAAGAACTTCATTGGTATCAAGTCGCTCTTGAACATGACACTTTCACTCCATCACCATGATTGAGTCAAGTTGGGTTATTCCGTTCACGGGTCATATCGCCATCAGTCCTCCGTACCATCCATTTTTGGGGTTAATGCTACCAATCCATTTCAGTGTCGCCGATATGTTCAACAGAAATCATTCAGAGAATTCACCACCCAGCTAACACCTCATCCACTGCAATACCTTCACCCTCCATTTTTCGTGACCGTCATTCCTGAAGCTTGTATCATCAGAGCATTTTCATCTCCAGAAATTCATTTGCTTCGTTTCATGTTGTAGATGTGGGTTTCATCAAGGCCCTCTTATGACGAGTCACTTCTTGTAGACATCAGCTCATTATCCAAGAAGTTGACTTAGAAACAACCCTTTCAGTACTTTGAAGCTTGCATGCCTCAATGGCAAGTTTCTCACTTCCGGCGGTAGGTTTACATCAATGGCCTTCGACCAAAAGATTTTACATGGTGTTCGACATCGACTCATATATTCACATCGCGTGAATTGTACTGTAGTACCTTGAGGGTCATTATCATTGTCGGTGATTCCTCTCGCGCCTGTTAACAACTTACATCATTGGCTGGTAATTCGGCGATGTCTTTCCATGTTCGACTCCAGAACGTCTTTTCACATGGATCAACTTGTACATCAGGCGAATATTGAATGAGTTTGAAGACCCCGAATCTAGTTTCATCCATCCGGCCATGATATATTTAGAAAAATAAAGACATCAAATATACACAGAAGTTGCACAGATGATCATCCAAGCTAAAGGATGATGACTCTACATATAAAGAATCACCAGTCTGCAACCGCAGATGGTTTATCTGTTCCATGTACATGAAAATGAATTTATAAAGTTGAGCATGGGAATGCCCACCTTAGCTAGATCATGAAAATAATATGATGATGATGTATTGTATTGTATCTTATA
>APFE031614981.1:13167-61270 GCA_000404065.3 Pinus taeda | reverse complement strand
GCACTACAACCCCAATCATATATGTCGACAAACCAAGGTCTCTTTAACCCCTAAAAGTTTTGTTTCATACCCTAAAGGATCATGGTCAACTGATTAAATCATTTCCCAGAAGTTCCACCTGAAAAACCACTCAGAACTGGCCAAAACTGGACCATACTGACTACTCCATGGTCAAGGTACGATGCATACTGGCTGCTACACTAGCCAGGTGTGATGCATACTAAAATAGCCTTTTGTGGGGTGCAATGAGCGAGAATAGACAAATGGCATAGATAGATTACTAAGTGGATGCCCAGGGAATCTTCTAGAAACTTCTCATATGACACTTGCCTCCCTGAATTCGCCCAGGGATTAGTAAGAGATCAAAGAAATCTCCAAGTGGAACTAAGAACTATTAGTGGAATGACACTAATCAGAAACCCAGAGCTGACTCACACTTTTGCAAGACATCTATAAATGGATCCCTCATCTGAGAGATCTAAAGGCTGGAATTTTGTAATTTGTAAGGAAGTGTTGTTGGTTTATCTTTGAGAAGAGCCATTGTATTGTTGGGTGATCTTGATTTTCATGAGGTGAAGAGGGCTTTGATGCTGGGAGGATGATGTTGGATCAGACAGCTAGGTTGTAATCCTCTCTTCTACTATTAATAAATTTATTTGAGTTTTCCTCCATATAATTTTGTATTTGTGAATCTTGTTATTTGTGAATGCAATTGTATGGTCAATGTATTTCTGATTCTGCATTGTTTATGGTATTATAGATCGAGATGCTTTGACAGTGTTTTTTTGCTTTTCCTCTACAGGTATTCTCTAAAGAGGGAAGTAGGAGAGGAGTGGCAAGCTCTATCAAGGGAGAGAGGAAACAAGAAAGGAGCCAAGCGGAAGATTCAGGTTGGTACTCTTTGCTTCTCTCTTATCTGTCATACATAAAGGAAATCACAATTTACTTTTATTGTTTGTTTCTAAAATAGCTACCTATCTTAGTGGGATTATCAGATCGAAAAGACACTAGTTTTCCCGGAAACAATAACTTTAAAAAATGTCAACTCAATGTAAATAAGATCACAATATCCATAACACTAACTAACTAACATGTTCACATCATAAAATCATAAGAATTTATCATTCATGCATAACAACCACATGTGCAAATTCATCACAATATGTCATCTCATACCTAAATATCGTAACCCTAACCATCTGCACAGGCCAATTCAATTTAGCATGATACATATGACATCAATACCTTAATGAAATAACCCTAATCATCTTGTTACTAACATATAACAACCATAAGGCATATATCATGCACATCGACAACATATAACCTAATCGTCAAGCTAATTGTCATATAACAACAAGTTAACCTATAACATACTCATTAACAACATATAACATAATCATCATGTTATCTAATATAAAATGACAATAGCAATGCATACAACTACAGGTTACCATCATTCTTGACTATCTGACACATGTACATATAACTACAGCAATCAACTAATATCTATCATGAATGTAACCACAACATCAAAAGACATCTACCTAAACCTAATGCATATGACAATCCTTAACTTACATACCTAAATGCCAAACATACAATACATGTATGACGATTTTCTCTTACCCCAAAGTCTAATGTTGCAACCTCATTATTATGATCGGCATCTCCTACTCTATCTCAGCCAACACATTAGCATCATAACAACAAATAGTACCATGATGATCTAAATTTCATATCATGACTTCAAAAGGCATGCTTGACCTACTATTCATGCATAACTATAACCAAGACAATACATGCATAACAAATGCATAATCAACCATACACACAGGAAGACATACTCCACAACAACACCTTCAACCTTCACATGGTAACATCACTACAACCATGATCAACACCATGCAAATAATCAAACACATGGACTACATGCATAAGGAACACATATGCAATCAACATGAAATCATGATCAACACACATCCCAAGGAGAGTGTAACAACACTCTGATACCACTCTGTAACACCCTCCTCCCACATCTACCCAAGCAACCAGCCAGCCAGGATAAACATGTGATCAGAGGATACTAAGATATGATTCAACCTCCTAGGTGACCTTAAGGAAATGGAATCTACGGCAACACAACACACAGACCTCCCTCAGGTGTTTCAAGACCCTAAGGAACTAATCTACCACTCTAGGTGCCCAACCCCCAAGTTAACCTAGCATTTAGATGAATTAAACCCAAATTCACACCCATGACAAGGCATGCATGCGATTGTAACCCTATAGTCACTCTCACAGGCTTGCCTGCCAATGACTAGAGACCCAATTTGTCAATGCTATTCTAGCGACTCCGGGATTTGAACCACTTTTTCAGGCCCAGAGCCCAGGTCACTACCAAAAATTGAACCATCTCTTCAAATCATTCAAATAACATGGAAATGACAGTACTAAAGTAAATACTTATTCAAGACCTTGACTAGACCACTACTAGCCATAACAGACATCAGCTCATTATCCAAGAAGTTGACTTAGAAACAACCCTTTCAGTACTTTGAAGCTTGCATGCCTCAATGGCAAGTTTCTCACTTCCGGCGGTACGTTTACATCAATGGCCTTCGACCAAAAGATTTTACATGGTGTTCGACATCGACTCATATATTCACATCGCGTGAATTGTACTGTAGTACCTTGAGGGTCATTATCATTGTCGGTGATTCCTCTCGCGCCTGTTAACAACTTACATCATTGGCTGGTAATTCGGCGATGTCTTTCCATGTTCGACTCCAGAATGTCTTTTCACATGGATCGACTTGTACATCAGGCGAATATTGAATGAGTTCGAAGACCCCGAATCTACTTTCATCCATCCGGGCCATGATATATTTAGAAAAATAAAGACATCAAATATACACAGAAGTTGCACAGATGATCATCCAAGCTAAAGGATGATGACTCTACATATAAAGAATCACCAGTCTGCAACCGCATATGGTTTATCTGTTCCATGTACATGAAAATGAATTTATAAAGTTGAGCATGGGAATGCCCACCTTAGCTATATCATGAAAATAATATGATGATGATGTATTGTATTGTATCTTATACAGGTCACCTTCCAGTTCGAATACCTCAGATCCTCATGATAAAGCATTACACCCGACATCAGAAGATTTACGACCTCATGCTTTAGGGGGCAACTGTTATAGACATATTTGGGCACTACAACCCCAATCATATATGTCGACAAACCAAGGTCTCTTTAACCCCTAAAAGTTTTGTTTCATACCCTAAAGGATCATGTTCAACTGATTAAATCATTTCCCAGAAGTTCCACCTGAAAAACCACTCAGAACTGGCCAAAACTGGACCATACTGACTACTCCATGGTCAAGGTACGATGCATACTGGCTGCTACACTAGCCAGGTGTGATGCATACTAAAATAGCCTTTTGTGGGGTGCAATGAGCGAGAATAGACAAATGGCATAGATAGATTACTAAGTGGATGCCCAGGGAATCTTCTAGAAACTTCTCATATGACACTTGCCTCCCTGAATTCGCCCAGGGATTAGTAAGAGATCAAAGAAATCTCCAAGTGGAACTAAGAACTATTAGTGGAATGACACTAATCAGAAACCCAGAGCTGACTCACACTTTTGCAAGACATCTATAAATGGATCCCTCATCTGAGAGATCTAAAGGCTGGAATTTTGTAATTTGTAAGGAAGTGTTGTTGGTTTATCTTTGAGAAGAGCCATTGTATTGTTGGGTGATCTTGATTTTCATGAGGTGAAGAGGGCTTTGATGCTGGGAGGATGATGTTGGATCAGACAGCTAGGTTGTAATCCTCTCTTCTACTATTAATAAATTTATTTGAGTTTTCCTCCATATAATTGTGTATTTGTGAATCTTGTTATTTGTGAATGCAATTGTATGGTCAATGTATTTCTGATTCTGCATTGTTTATGGTATTATAGATCGAGATGCTTTGACAGTGTCTTTTTGCTTTGCCCCTACAGGTATTCTCTAAAGAGGGAAGTAGGAGAGGAGTGGCAAGCTCTATCAAGGGAGAGAGGAAACAAGAAAGGAGCCAAGCGGAAGATTCAGGTTGGTACTCTTTGCTTCTCTCTTATCTATCATACATAAAGGAAATCACAATTTACTTTTATTGTTTGTTTCTAAAATAGCTACCTATCTTAGTGGGACTATCAGATCGAAAAGACACTAGTTTTCCCGGAAACAATAACTTTAAAAAATGTCAACTCAATGTAAATAAGATCACAATATCCATAACACTAACTAACTAACATGTTCACATCATAAAATCATAAGAATTTATCGTTCATGCATAACAACCACATGTGCAAAGTCATCACAATATGTCGTCTCATACCTAAATATCGTAACCCTAACCATCTGCACATGCCAATTCAATTTAGCATGATACATATGACGTTAATACCTTAATGAAATAACCCTAATCATCAAGTTACTAACATATAATAACCATAAGGCATATATCATGCACATCGACAACATATAACCTAATCGTCAAGCTAATTGTCATATAACAACAAGTTAACCTATAACATACTCATTAACAACATATAACATAATCATCATGTTATCTAATATAAAATGACAATAGCAATGCATACAACTACAGGTTACCATCATTCTTGACTATCTGACACATGTACATATAACTACAGCAATCAACTAACATCTATCATGAATGTAACCACAACACCAAAAGACATATACCTAAACCTAATGCATATGACAATCCTTAACTTACATACCTAAATGCCAAACATACAATACATGTATGACGATTTTCTCTTACCCCAAAGTCTAATGTTGCAACCTCATTATTATGATCGGCATCTCCTACTCTATCTCAGCCAACACATTAGCATCATAACAACAAATAGTACCATGATGATCTAAATTTCATATCATGACTTCACAAGGCATGCTTGACCTACTATTCATTCATAACTATAACCAAGACAATACATGCATAACAAATGCATAATCAACCATACACATAGGAAGACATACTCCACAACAACACCTTCAACCTTCACATGGTAACATCACTACAACCATGATCAACGCCATGCAAATGAATCAAACACATGGACTACATGCATAAGGAACACATATGCAATCAACATGAAATCATGATCAACACACATCCCAAGGAGAGCGTAACAACACTCTGATACCACTCTGTAACACCCTCCTCCCACATCTACCCAAGCAACCAGCCAGCCAAGATAAACATGTGATGAGAGGATTCTAAGATATGATTCAACCTCCTAGGTGACCTTAAGGAAATGGAATCTACGGCAACGCAACACCACAGACCTCCCTCAGGTGTTTCAAGACCCTAAGGAACTAATCTACCACTCCAGGTGCCCAACCCCCAAGTTAACCTAGCATTTAGATGAATTAAAACCAAATTCACACCCATGACAAGGCATGCATGCGATTGTAACCCTATAGTCACTCTCACAGGCTTGCCTGCCAGTGACTAGAGACCCAATTTGTCAGTGCTATTCTAGCGACTCCGGGATTTGAACCACTTTTTCAGGCCCAGAGCCCAGGTCACTACCAAAAATTGAAGCATCTCTTCAAATCATTCAAATAACATGGAAATGACAGTACTAAAGTAAATACTTATTCAAGACCTTGACTAGACCACTACTAGCCATAACAGACATTTTGTCAAACACTTAGCAAATATGCAACCTACAGGTGTAAATAATAGATCTGAGCATAGGGGTCTCATACTTATTTGAGATTCTCCATGAAGCATTGTTTCCTTTTAACTGCCATTCCATCCATTAGGTCATAGATACATTGATCATTCAATAACAAGCAATAGCATGATGAGAGCCACTCATGGATATTGTCATAAGACATGTAAATAACCAGCATAATAGAGACAGAAATACCAATGAAATCATATAAACCACTTATAATCCATCATAATGCTCATATAAATACAAGGAGAAATAACCTTTCATTAATGATGCAAAATCCAAACCCAGGATGGGACTTCCTCGTTCCACCCGACTGTAGAATGACTGAGCCACATTCCAAGCATGAATGTGGGATCTCATAAAACACATCAATCAAAAACCATTCAGGGCTTCTAGATGCCATTCACCTCAACACATCAAACAGTGATTCTGCCTCATGGTATAATACATCATAAAACCATCATCTGATCGGTCTCTATCCCAACCTTCCAGGGCTCCAAAGCGTTTGTTCCAACCTGGCTCGTAGGACTAGTAACTCAACCCACCGCTGTTGCTAGGCTCCAAAGAGTATATCCAACCAAGGCTCCAGGACTAGTAACTCAACTCACAACTGTTGTCGGGCTTCCATAGCATTTTTCCAACCAAGGCTTCAAAGACTAGTAACTCAACCCACCAAGGGCTTCCAGAGAATTTGTCCAACCAAAGCTTCTAGGACTAATAAATCAACCCAAGTTGTTACATGGTTTCATGAGCGTTTGCCCAACCAAGGCTTACAGGAAATAATAACTCAACCCAAGCTAAGGAAACATGATAACCAACCAAAACAAACAATTAAAGTAAACCTACAATCACCATGGCTATCTAGGAAATGGAAAGGCTAGGAAAATCCACTATCAATCTAGGAAATCCTCCATGCCACTAACAGATCATAACCAAGAAACCACATGCATGTGCCATGCATGAAACTCGATACCTGCAAGAAAAACCCGTTGTAGTTGTTGATACCAATGCCCTCTTACACTTTCCTTCTCTTCCTTTAGCTTCTTGTTACAAAATATCAAGTATGCCACACCCTCCAAGAGTTCCCTAAGGAAACTTTAAGTATCCAAGAGTATGAGAGAGAGAGAGAGAATAATGAGAGAACTCCAAAACTGAATTGATCAAGTCCTGCCCACTGATCCTCATAAGCCTTTTTATTAATGAGGCCTCTATTTTCTTCAATTTCCATTATTTTCCTTCATTTTCCTCCTCACATGCAACTTATGACATTTCACCTTCCTTTTCTCCTAATTTCCATTATTTTCACAAATAAAATGCCAATTTCCTTAGCCATTATAAACCGAATCAACACCCATTTAGATATTTCCCCCACCATTCATCTTGGAATATGTGTCCCATCACTGTGGCCTTTTATATATTTTTACATGGAATTGTCCCTGGGGTTATTACACATTTCCTAGATAGCAATGGTGTGATGGGCTTCATTCTTGGTTGAGCTTTGGATTGTCGAAATTTTTTAGAACTAGGTGAGGTGGTCTCAAGAAAATTCCCCAAGGGTTGGGGGTGGAGATTTTTTTCTTTGGGAATCCCTCGGTAGGTGGGTGGAGACAGGCAAATTCCTCAAGGTATGGTGAAGAAATTCCAAGGCATCCAAGCTTGTTTTGGTTTTGTGATATCTTGACTAGTTTTGGCAAGATTACAATAGTTTGAGGGTCGAGGTGGTTTAACCTTTGGATTCCCTTGGTTTAATATGTCTTGGTTATCCCATGATATCCCACATTCATGCTTGGATATGGAAATGGGGTGATTGGATGAAAGAAATATTTGGTTCAACTCAATCTATGGTTTAGTGGTACGTGGAAGTCCCTAACTTGGTTGGATTTTTCATATGTTAATGAGAGCTATTTTCCTATTGTGTCTCATGAGTATTTATACTTATTATTATGTGGATTTTATGGATGATTTGTCATGGTCAATATTCTAATTATATGTTGGTTATAAGCATCATTTTACAACATGTTCTAGCTATGGCTCTTATTATGCTTTGATTAGTTGATGAATGGTTGATGAATGCATGGGCTAACAAGTGTCATTGCAACTACTTGAGATGGAATTAGACCTTCTCGATGATTCATAGCTAAATAACATAGATTTACACTCATATGTGCATTCATGACCTATAGCTTAAATGTTCACCATGTGTTTGATGAAATGTCTAGTATTCTCCAGTTAGTCTAGGTCAACTTTTTTACTCAAGTTTGCATGTGTAGCCTTGTCATTATGTCATTTATTATTCTGAGGAGTATCAGGAATTTTTGGGCAGTGGTCTAGAGGTTGGCCTGGAATTGTGGCTTAGATCTCAGGCCTGCACCTTCTGAACTTGAGGATTTTTGTTGCAACCACATGGAGGTGGTGTTGTGTATGTAGGTGGAGGGTCATAATTGTGCCCTTGTAGGTTTTTGCATGCATTTGGAGTGCTAGTCAGAGAAAAATAGCTTCAGCTCATGGTTCAGTCACTTGCAGTAGTTCTTTGGCCCCTGAGTGTCCTATAAGCCTTAAGGGATGTCGGCGAGTTGTCAGTTGTTGGCCCCACTTCCATAATTGAATCTTGGAGGTCAAGTCATGTCATAGTGGCACTCCACTTCACATTTATCTGGAAGGCTTGCAAAAGTGGGTAAATGTGGGGTGGCAGTGTTACATGGGAAATGTAATACATGGATCTTTGTAATATCATTGGAAATAATATATTTAATCACTTTAATATCATATCGTATATGCTATTAGCATATTTTCATATGATAATATTATATGATAAATGTAAATAAAACATTTACAAATACAACCTTGGAAAAAACATTTACAAGATATAGATATATATATATATATATATAATATATATATATAATATATATATATATATATATATATATATATATATATATATATATATATATATAATATATATATATATATATAATATATATATTTTGCATTACAATATTATAATAAATTAATGTAACTATGAAGGTACTGGGTTTCGCTAGCTTAACTATGAAGATACCAAGTTTCACTAGATGCAATGGAAAATTTCCATGAGTGAATGGACTCCATATTTGATTGTAAAGTTTCATAATGGAGGAACTCTACCCAGTAGATCGATTTTGGTTTCATCATTTTAATCTCATCGCTCAAGAATATGCCATGGATCAAGTTAGATATATGTTGTAGATTTCACTCTAGCTTATATGTTAAAGTCCCCTTCTTGTTTTTTGAAAAATATATTATAGACAGGGAAAATTTTAGGGGCTAATATTCGCCGGTGGGCTAATTTTCCATGCTTTTACCAAAAAATAGATACGCTAATCTCCATTTTTTTATAAAAATGGTTCACCAATATTTCATAATATAAAATTATTTTACTTTAAAAATCACCAAAATTTCATATAGAGACTATATAAAAATTTTAGAAAGTTGAATATTTTTACAAAAATATCACCACACATTTTTACAGATTGCATATTATGGACTAGGGATATTTGTCAATGTTTCTAAACTTTGAGATAAATCTTTATCCTTAAAATTTTCCTTGATTACCGAATGGTATAATATAATGAGACCATAATAGAAACCATAAGGTATATAACAAGAATTAATATATATTAATGTCCAAATTACCATATGTTAGGTCATTTCTTTTGTGTGACTAATTATTTAATTGTGTTTTTTACTCGACGATCAAATTAGTTATTTATTTTAGTGACTTATAGCTATGTTTCAAAAAATTAGTAGAATTTAGTCATTTTTAGTCACGTAGTCATTTATTTTCTAAATTCTACTAGTGGTTGATATCATAATTGTTAAATGATGGGAATGGGAGATTATGATATGTTAGTTGTTTTCTAATTGGCATACTAACTTGCAAATGTCATGACTACTAGTTTTGGTGAAATGTTGATTTTAAACTTAGTGATTATATGAATATAAACATGCTAATATGCACTTTTGATTCCTAGAATATGTGGATGACATGAATTTTAGACGTGTGAGTGACAACATACCAACATACATTAGGCCAATATGTATAATGTTGGCATGGCAAGGTAATAAGTCAATTTGTTTATGCTGATATAACTAACAATTGTGTCTGTATGATAGCACATAAGAATATCCAATTGTAGTAAGAAATAAAAGGATGGGTAGTAGTACGATACATTACAACATGGACCAAGTTCATCATAAGCAAGAAAGGGAAATTTCCCCTTATAGAGTAGTGACCCTCGGGGGCTTGAAAGTTGAAGAGTTGTATGGTAGATAATTAAAGGCTCATTAGAGCACAAAAAGAACAAGAAAGGTTGCACAAAATGTCATTAAAACACCTTTCATACATACAAGAGTTGTTGCAACAAACATCAACCTCTAGAGATATAGAGGAATGTCATGATGACAAGGCCAAAAATGAAAATTATAAGGTTGGAGAGAAAAAAAATTCATTTTCATGTTGGAACTGTGGAGAGGAACATCTAAAGAAATATTTCCTTAATAAATAGTGAAATAGGAAGAATAGTTCATATGAATTCTAGGCACGTGAACCAATAATATATAATGCAGAAAGAGATGAGGGAGCATCCCCTCAAGCTCTCTAAAAATAAATAAATAAAATAAAAAATAAACAAAATAAACAAAATAAAAATAAAAATAAAAATAAAAAATAATTAATTAATTAATAAAATAAAAATAAAAATAAAATAAAATAATAAAAATAAAATAATAAATAAATAAAAATAAAAAGTTAATTAATTAATTTACTTTGGAATTTTGAGGTTGCTATTGGAAATGACTCTGAATAAAATCTTGTTCATATATTGATGATGGGCACATTGAACACTAGAACTCAAGGGAGTGAATTTTATGGGCTAATGAATCATGGGAATGCTTTATATGTCTATGTTGTTATTATTGGCTACAAGTTTCTTGTTGTTTTTGCTTGTTGACTTTGAGCATGATATCTTGTGTTGTTTTCCAATATTATTGTTGTGGTATTTTCATTGTTTTCATTATTTCTTCTTTTCGTTAGTGGTTTGTTCTTGGTGGTTTGTTGGGTGTGGGAAAGGAAAGAAAGAGGATCTCTAGAGGTGATCTAAATAAATCCCAACCAAAAGTGCAAGAACTTCATTAAACCGTGTACATTAAATGAATTAAAACATAATGCAGAAGAGGATGACAAAGTGTTGGTCGATTGAAAGATCGGATTGTAGGAAGAGTGTTAGAATGGGATGGATGATCAATGCCACCATGCAAAATAACACCACCTATAATTGATCTTAACAACATGACTACATATATCATGTCGACCAGGCTTCTGGGTGAAGCAAAGTTGGGCAATTGAAATTTCTGGTTTGAAAATTTTGAGTATACCTCATCATAAACTAATTTTTGTGACACGTGAAATGATGGAGTTGGCAACTCAAGAAGAAGATTGGTGTGATGGCATTGCTTCCTTTCGCACTTTGTTGCCTCATGGGAGAAAGTCATAAATGCTACGTTGACTTTGAGACTCCATGAGTAGTGCAGTGGAGCATGCCAAATGGGTACTTGGCCATAAGACTCCATTTACGTGTCATTAGAGAATGCCATATGTCTACTTGTTTGTAAGAATCTAACGGATACCCCATGCAAGAATGCCTTGGGACATGTAGACTGCCCAGACTGGTGGTTTCCTAGGTTTGGATAGGCAAGTATATGGTGGGGTCATGTTGGGCTCTGAATATGTCATACTATTCATTATATAAAGTCTCCATTCATAGGCCATATGCCCACACTTTTGACACTTTTTATAAAAATTGTACCACCAACTTCCGCTAAATGTACCTCTTTTACCTTGTGGTTAATGATGATGGATTTCTTATCTTTTTCATGATTAAACATGTCTTTAATATGGTTTTATCAATGACAGTTTAATAATGTGGTTATATGGATAATAAGAATGTTCAAATATGAAAATGTTTATTTCTCTACCAGATCAGTAATAATTTGGTTGTTCGGTACTTAGTTCAGTACCAGTTTAGTAGTTCAGTACTCAATTTTGCACTTGCAGAAATGGAGAAAAAAAGTTGAAATTATAAAATATGTTTTTCTTTTCTTTACCATGGTACATTATGTTCCAAATGGGCCTAATATGTTGGTACAAGCCATGTAATATACCCAACTCACATTTGTGGGATCCTAGCACATGATTTAAGCTACAACCAAAAATAGGTAATAGTTTTGAAATTTCCATGTGCTTCCTCGATTTACTTACATATGATGGCGACTCTCAATAATATGAAAAATGGGTTCTTGAAAAATATAGCAATTTTATTATATCTCAAACCATTTCCAAATATTCAGTACAGTTTAAAAGTTACAGTTGGTTCTTCGAAGTAGATTCGTACAAAATTTCTGAAAAAATGCATGTTGGCAAAAGTATCTAAACAGTCAACTTCAGGCACAATTTTCGAGGCCATGGAATTGAATCAGGAAATTTTAAGAAATGATTTTTTTTATAATATGGAAAACTAGGCTCTAGAGAAACATCTCTCCAAAATACATCATGGTTGAGGAGATATGGTTGGTTCTTTAACACCAATTTGTATAAAATTACAAAAAAATCAGATTTCTATGATTTTCCTCTAAAGTTGTAAATTTGTTTTCTGAGTTTAGGGGATTGGATCTTATCCTTCCTCAATGGATTTTATGTATAAATAAAGCCTTAAAGGGAAGAGAAAGGAGGTTGTTAATTTTTGTAATAGAGGAGATCTATCCACCTTTTGAAAAACTGAAACTATGTTGAATCATTTGTAATGTTTGAAGTTTCCAGTCAATAAGAAGAGTTGATATTCCTATACATGGAATAGATCATTCCTTATTATTTCATGTATTTTACACAACATATGCCAAGGTCGGTAGGGCCCCCATCCACTGGTATGTGTTGTTTTTCAGATTCTTAATTTAATTGTTAGTATGTGTGTGCTTGATTTTCATTCAATTCATGTTCAGTTTGCAACATTTCAATTCCATTTTTGCAGTTTTAATTACTACTTAAACTCAACAAAATGCATCAATTGTTGCACTATACTCTTTGTAATATCCTCCACACTTTTTCCTTGTTGTTTCCTACCTTGAAGGATTGATTGTTTGTGAGAATATCTATCATTATCCACAGTCCTTTAAAATACAAAGCAAGTGAACCTTTTTTTTATATACATTTGTGTAATTGCTTGTCAACTGTGAGTCCACTATTTCTCATGTGCTTCACTTCTTTTTTCCTGAATTTAGGCTTTTTTGATCCATATTATAATTGTTGATCTATCTTTCAGTGAAAATCACATGAGAAACTTTTTGTTGACAGGTTTCGAACCATCTGGTGTGGTTCATCATCAGGACAAGATGGAGAATCAGACCAGGCACCGGATTAAATAGAGAGATCAATGAAGAGACCTTTTAATTTTCTAATGGTTATGAAATAACAGCTAGTTTTGAAAAAGAAATTTAAGAACGTTAAAGGGGACTTGAGTCAAACTTCAAGATTAAGATTAAGTCAAAATTTAGATAAAAGAAAGAAATGAATTATAAAATGCAAAGGGACATGGGCTAAATATTAAGATATATATTAAGTCCAATTTTATAGAATAAAATATGAAAATAAATTAATTTAATATTGTTTTTATTTAATTTTTTAAATTAATTAGATTAAAATATAAAAATATGAACTAAAATAGTCATTAAGTCTTAGTCAATTATTAAGTCAAATATTTAAACTTAGATAAATATAAATAAATAAGAATAAAATTAAGTTAAGTGGAGAGTGGGAGCGCATCGAGCTGTGCGACCTAGGAGCTGAGTAAGGACTGAAGCTGTAGCCGCCGGCGTCCCTCGGCCTCGGGGCCTTGAGGCCTGATCAATCTGGGCCTTGGCCGCTGCCATGGCCCTCCCAGACTTTTCCCAGGGGGATTATGAGAAAGCCTTCTCAGATCTGGTTAAATCCCTTCCCCCTCCTCGCCCCAAGCCTGCAACATCGAAATTTATCAAGAAACTGGACATACTTCAGGAAGTTCAACTGCCACCAACCCTCCCTCACATGGAAGCCTTATCTCTAGCCGAAAAAGGACTCATAGGACAATTTACGGGTTTATGGCCCTCGCCAAGAACAGTTCAAAGATGGGTGGAGCAGAATTGGTCAGATAAAATCCTCGGGAAAATATCAATTTGATTCTGTGGCAAAGGCTACTACACCTTCCACTTCGAATCCAAAGCAGACAAGGACCTCATCTTCAGAAATGGCCCCTACTTCATGGACTCCCGAGGCCTTTATCTCAACAAGTGGACTCCTGATTTTGATCCGGAGCTGGACATTCCTAATGCGGTCCCAGTTTGGGTCCGCCTCCCTCACCTGCCTCTGCACTGCTGGGGAGATGATTCGGTCAAAGCAATAGGGAATGCAGTAGGGAAATATATCGACAGAAGTGAACCTAAGGATAACATGCAGGCCTGTGCAAGGATATGCGTGGAAGTGGATCTAGGAAAAGGATTGCCAGAAGCCATCAAGCTCAAGGTGGACGATTGGAGTCACATTCAACAGCTGGACTATGAGCAGATCCCTTTCAAATGCAAGGTATGTCATGAATATGGGCATTTTGCGAATAGGTGTACTAAGGTAACTAATCTTGAAACTGAGGACCAAGGTGGACATTGGGAGACTGTTAAGAAAAAGAAGTCAATTCCTCCTTCTAAACCTGACTCAAACCCTGACATTCCTGGATCATCCTCCCAAGGCCCTCCTTCCCCATCCACTATCCCTTCAGGCCCATCCCAAGATCCGCCTATCCCCTCATCCTCCAACCCTTTTCTGGTTCTTGCATCAGAGGATCCTTTGCCTGATCCGCCTTCATCGGATCTTCCAGACCCTCCTCTGATCCCCTTGACCTCCTCTCAACCCTCTATAGAGGCCCCTCCTTCCAGATCCACTAGAAGCTCCTCTAAAGAAATGGGAACCTCAAGTGATTTCCATAAAAAGCCTGGCCCAGGAAGGAAATCAGCCAAGCAACATCGAGAAGAAAGTACTCATAAGGACATAGCACTTGGTTTCCAAACTCCAATGGAATCCTTCATAACAGGACATCAGGAAAAAGAAACAGCAGGGAAAGATCCAGAGAGGTGAGCACCTCCCCACCCGAATGCCTCATGATGAAAGTCCTCTCATGGAACAGCAGGGGTCTGGGGCACCCCTCCAAAATAACAGCCCTGAGAGACCTTCTTTACAATGAAAGACCTGAAATTCTACTGGTCCAAGAGACCAAACAAAATCAGCAAGAAATGTAAAAAATCATTGATGCTCAAAGGAAATATTTAGGTGCCGTCAGTAGCTCCAGAGGAGCATCAGGAGGAATAGTTACTATTTGGAACAGTCAGCAATGGAACTGTGATTCAGCCACAATCAATCAAAATTGGATTAGGACTAAATTGGATAGCAAGAAGGAGAACCGAAGTCTCATCATTTATAATGTCTATGTGCCCAACCAATACAGGGAAAAGGAGCTATGTTGGAAAGAACTAAAGGAAAGCATTGACAGTGAACAAACTTCCAACATCATAATAGCTGGAGATTTCAATCTAATTCTCCATGCGCGAAAAAAGAGGCGGCAACTTCATGCATGATCCCTTCAGAAGCCAGCTGGAGGAAATAATGCAGGAGAACGAAATGGTGGACATCATACCCAAAAATCGAAAATATACATGGAGCAATCGAAGATTGGGAGCGAGCAACATTATGGAGCGCCTGGATAGATTTTTGGTAAATATTTCTCTCCTATCCACCTTTGCTGTTGGTTACACTAACATTCTCAGCTCCTCCGCCTCTGATCACTATCCCATCCTTCTCACGATGGAACCTCAACACCATCTGGGCCCGATTCCCTTCAAGTACAGCCCGTTATGGAGCCACAATTCTTCAGCTGGAGCAATTATAGAAACGGTTTGGAAACAACACGTAGAGGGATCACCCAGCTACATTTGGGAATCAAAAATCAGGAACATTAGAAGAGCGCTCAAGGACTGGGCCAAAAGTAGTTATCAGGAGCCAAAAGGAACAAAAAATAAAATAAAGCAAGCTCTGGAAGAAGTGCAGACTCAAATAGAAGACCATGGGCTCACCCATCAATTCAAAACTCAGGAACGGGATCTTCAGGGACAGCTTATGCATATCAGCAGAGAAGAAGAGAGAAAATGGAGGATCAAATCTCGACAATTATGGCTGAAAGAAGGGGACAAAAACATTACATATTTCCACAAACAAGCTACTGCCAGAAGAACAAGGAACAACGTCAGCGCCATTATTGACAGTGAAGGAAACAAACATAATAACCAAGAAGATATCAAAAAGGCTGCCTCCTCCCATTTCAGGAACCTTCTGACTGAAAGCCAAGAAGAGGAAGACTACTCAGATCTGCTTCAATATCTCCCTAAAGGCATAACTCAGGAATTAAACGATGCATTAAATCGTGAAATCGAAGAGGAAGAGATTAGAAAAGCAATCTGGACACTGCAGCCAGATAAATCACCTGGGCCAGACGGATTTCCTATCAGTTTCTATAGGGAATATTGGCAGCTGATTAAAAAGGACCTTGCAAAAATGCTAAGAGGGGTACAAAGGAAAGGGAAAATGGGAGGCTTTACCAACTCTACCTTCCTCGCTCTCATCCCCAAAGAAAATAGACCCACCTCATTCTCTAGATTTCGGCCAATATCATTATGTAACTCTTCTTACAAGATATTCATGAAAATCATAGCTGCAAGACTTAAGCCACTCCTCCCGTCCTTGATATCTGAAAATCAAGGCGGATTTTTGTCCAATAGACAAATTCATGACTCCATAATCTTGGTCCAAGAAGCCATTCTTTCAAGTCTATCAAGACAAGAAAAAGGATTTGTGCTCAAACTTGATTTGGCTAATGCCTTTGACCGGGTAAGACACTCCTTTTTCTTTGTTGTTCTAAAAAAAATGGGCTTTGACTCCTCATTCATAAACACCATTGCTGCTTGTATATTTGGTCCTTGGATATCCCCTTTGATTAATGGTCGCCCTTGTGAAGCTTTTCAGTCATCTAGAGGACTAAGACAAGGCTATCCTCTATCCCCTTACCTCTTCATTCTTATGGCAGAGTCTTTCAGCAAAGCCCTGGACCACAACAGAAGAGTTGGCCTCATAATTGGAATTAAATATGGGAATGGAGTAAAAAACATCAACCATTCTCAATTTGCTGACGATACTCTTTTGATTGGGGGAGCCTCGACCACCATAGCAAGGCGTTTCAAGACTCTCCTTGACCGATACATGGACTACTCAGGGGGAGCTGTTAATTTCCACAAAATTTGTGTATATGGTTGGAACATCACCAACCAAGTGGCCCACAGTATCGCCAATATTTTTGGAGTCACTTACAAAATGAAATCGGAGCACTTCTCCTACTTAGGGATGCCTGTGAGCTTGGGGCCTTTAAAAGCAGAGACATGGAATGAAATCATAGACAAAGTCAAAAGGAAAGTCCAGCAATGGGGAACACATTGGCTCAACCCGGCAGGCAGGCTTATTCTTCTCAAATCAGGTATAACTTCCCTTCCTCTCTATCAATTTACTCTCTATCAAGCTCCTGCTACCTTTCACCATAAATTGGAAGTCGCCCTTAGAGGCTTTCTGTGGCAAGGGGGGAAAAAAGAAAAGAGCAGATTCAACCTGGTTAACTGGAAAAATGTAATTCAATCTCAGGATAGAGGGGGACTTGGAATAAGAGCCCCAAAAATTCTCAATCTTGCTTTTGGGATTAAAATGGCTTGGAGGCTAATTACTGGACCCACAGCATGGTGGAAACAAGTCCTGGAAACCAAATATCTCAACAACCCCAGACAAAGGCTTCTTGATGACAGCATCCCCAACAGGGACTCCTCCAAAATTTGGCATCTATGTAAGAAAGCTGTTCAAATCCTCAAGCAAAACACATCGAAAATCCCTGGGGGAGGGGACAGCATCAATTTTGACACACATAAGATTATGGGGCTTCAGCCTTTGAACACCATTGAAGAAGCTATCCCCATCATTCTCCTTCTTAACAGCAAAGGCATCCATAGGCTTGGGCAAATCTCAAATTGGGATCCAGACTCTCATGCCTGGACGGGCTGGGCCTTCCCGGATATCCCGGCATCCCTGGAAGCCAGCTTCAACGCTTTAAAAGCATATCTCCACAATAGAGCTCCAGTCAAAAAAGATGAAATCGATGGCCTCCGCTGGGATCCCTCGGGATCAATCTACACCATAAAGTCAGGCCACCATCATATTTGCAACAACACCTTTCAGATGCCCCTGTGGAACCATTGGAAAATAATTTGGAAGTCAGAGGTTATACCAAAAATAAAATTTTTCACATGGCTGCTATTAAAAGGCAAAGTGCTTACTGCAGAGAATCTCAGCAAGAGAGGGATCAATGGCCCATCTAGATGTCCTAACTGTTGTACAGCTGAGGAAACAATGTTCCACCTATTCATAGACTATCCCTTTGCCAGAAGATGTTGGACACAAATGTTCTCCTTGGGAAATATAGCTTGGCAACCTCAGCAATGCATAGCTGAGGCAATGTATGCATGGAAGAAAAGCTGCCCTTGGAAAGAAAAGCGGAGCAGACTTGTGAAAAGAGTCTGGGACTCCATTCCACACACACTGCTATGGAGAATATGGCTGTCCAGAAACAAGGAAATCTTCCAAGATAAAGAGCCCAATGCTCGAATTACGTGTAGAAAAGCACACATCCTGGCTCAGGAGGCAATAGCAGTCAAATCCACAGGGAAAATCCAAGCAAAATATTATACAGTGGAGGAAAGAACCGTCATCAGTTATATTTTGGAAAGGCAAGGCCAAAATCAGGGGAACCCAGTGAAAGGCAGACTTCAACAAACTCAAACCAGAGCTTGGGAAATTAGACTCTCAGCACAGGACTTTAAGAATTGGACTCAGAGCAGCAATTGTAAATTACTCTATTTTGATGGAGCTTCAAAATCGAACCCAGGCCAAGCAGGAGCGGGAGGATTAATTGTGGATGAAACAGGGGACATCGTCTGCAGTTATGAATGGAGTCTAGGGGAAAGAACAAATAATAATGCTGAGGCATTGGCCTTATACCAAGGACTACTTCAATTAAAAAATTTGGGAATTAGAAGGGCTATGATATTCAGGGATTCTGCAATAATCATCCGCCTAATGGTCCAAAATCAGAGTTCACCTAATTGCAATCTTCAACAGATCATAAACCGCAACAAGATCCTCCTTCGAAACTTTGAAGATATTAAGTTCTACCATATTCTTCGGACCTTAAAAAAGCAGGCATATATTAGAACAAATAACGCATGTGGAAGGCCGACGGGTGCACTAAGATGCAATGACGTCGATAGTCACCATCCCATCCCATGAACAAAGACCATATGTACAGCGCCTTGCACAGCTCAGTCAAACAAGTGTGCGAAGGTAAAAAGCAATCGATGAACAGGACGCCTCCTTGCAAACTCAGTGATGAAAGGCAGATACACTCTATACCAAGCAACAGTAATCATCTCACCGCCGGCGCAAGCAGATATGGAACAGGGATGAGGGATTTAGTCCAGATTCGCACTCCTCCCATGAAACAGCTCCCCTTTGATCTTTGCTCGTTACAGCCTATAAACTCTCCCTTCTACTCTCATCTTATCACTCCGCGTCATTTGCTCGGCATCAAAGGCTCTGAGAGGAAGAGTGTTCTGGGAGCGCGCGAGCTTTCTCTGAGCGATCTGAAGGCATCACATACTCAGCTCGCTCATGCTCTGGTATTGTTCTTTCTCAATATTTTCCAACTTCTGTTAATCAGGTGTACTGTTTCACTCAGGTCTGTCGCTGCCCGGAACCGTATTCACCTCCAAGCCTTCCCGTCCCTCTCTTCACCGCATCGAGCTTCTCCAAGCTATATAACTTCCATTGCTCATATTGAGTTCCTCCCTCATTGAAAAAACAGAGTGGACCAAAAATCGCTCTGACTTTTCTCTTAACATTCCCACCCACTTTAATAAGCCTTTAGAACCTGCCCTCCCGCCTCATAACATTCACAAACCTCTTACCTACCGCACCATCACACCAGAAATGGCACGCAGCGAGGACTGTCTGCACTGTGCAGAATTGCAGGCCAAATTGGAGGAGATCAGGATGCAACAGACTGTCCTGGACGAGAAGCATAGACTCCTGGAATTGAGAGTGGAAGAACAGAATCGCCGCCTTGAAGAACAGAACCGAAGAATCGAAGATCAAAACCGCCTCATGAATGACAAATACAAGGCAAAGATCCAGTTTTTCATGCATAGAGTCTCCTCCCTTCAAGAGCAGTTTCGGAAGCTCTCTAACCGTTGCGCACACGCGGAAGAATCCATCTCTATCCTCCAGTTCATGATGGAGAAGAGAAATGTAGTGGCAACCAGCTCATCTAGCGTAAAGCAGGAAGCAAGAGACAACCAGCCGGAAGAATCTACAGCGAGACAAATCCAGCACATAATGATAGACTAAATGTTCTGTAAATGTATCTTTTTGTTATTTACGTTTATAAGAAGCTATAGTAGCACAGTAATAGGCAGTAGTAAAATCAGCAAAACAAGGATCAAGGAGGTAGCTCTGTTTTGTAAACCTCTTGATCAGGACAGCCAATGGCATATCATGTATCTGAGGAGACTGAACTCCTGTAACTTTTTCAGAATCTAATATAGCAGCCGAACTTGTTAAAAAAAAAAAAAAAAAAAAAAAGTTAACTGGAGTATAAAGGTAAACAAATTGATTAAAATAAGATAAAATAAATAAGTAAGCATAGTCAAACTTATAAAAGTTCAAATTAAATAATATTTTTTTGGAATAATAGTAAAAACCAAAATAAAAATGCCATAAACTAAGAATAACAAATACACATTGGAGCAAAGAAACTAAGTTAATTAATAAGTCTCGAGAGAAAAAACAAAGTTGAAGACTAAAATCAATAAACTAATAAGAATCAAATAATAAAATGAATAAACTAGTTCAAAAGAATGAATTAAATAAAAATGATTAAAATAAAGTTTTTTTTATTATTAGAATTATTATAAAAGTAAAAAAGGAGGCTGAAAAAATAATAAATATTCCAAACAGTAATAAGAAAAAATAAAATAAATAATAAGAAAAAGTAAATGAATAATGCAAAGAATATGATAAATCAAAAGACTAGATAAATCAAAGGGGAGGTGCTTAACTCAGGAAGATAAGGCAAAGATCCAGCACCTGCTGATACTCCAACTGTCATCTCTATTCAAGTTGACATGCCTCCTCTCAATTTCCAAGGCCTCCCTAAACTTCTAGTGATGAAAATGAACAATACTTGCAATGACCTTAGCTTCTTTAATGCATATATGATGCTATGACTTCTCTGCGTGTTCTAACAAACCGGAGGATCGAGACCTCCCATGTTTGATATCAGTGGCGTGCTCCTGAATCCTTTGATTAATCGAGCCACCAGTTTCACCAATATATGGACTTCCACAAGAGCCAGGGATGACATAAACACCTTTCCCATCTTTGGGGCTCACAGGATCCTTTACAGATCGTAGGGAGCTTCGGGACCATCACTTCTTATTACATTGATTTGGTGTATTCATTAAATAAAAAAATTCCCGAGTCTAAAGCCTAATTGCATTCATTTCTGAATTTAAAGACCAATTGTACTATTTGTGAGTTCATTACTTGATTACTTATTATTTACTTTACAACAATATAGGAAATAATCATTGAAGGACTAAAATGTAAATGAACTATTCAAGTGAAGTTAAATGAACATCATTGTATGAAAGATTGTAACTCTAAGCCTTCTTAACATTTAGTTTTGATGTACCACTAATACATTCCTTGTTGTTCCTTTTATGCAATTTATTTCTTTGTTTTCTTTACTCACCTTGCACGCTTTTTGCTTGTAGTTGTCGGTATTTACTCTTTTCTTTTCTTTTATTTTCTTTTCTGCACCATGTTTAATGAGTTTTCATAACTAGAGGATTACAACCATTCCTAATAAGCTACATAAATAAAACCACATGAACATTGTCTGATGGTAATGAAATATTGTAGTTCAAAACCTGATAAGCATTAGAGTCTCACAGTCTAGTGACAAGTTATAATCCTTAGTGGTTAATTCTTTCTAGTATTAGTTGTTAGCATAGGTTATAATAGGATCTAATTTTCCATTTCTTGTGCTTGCAACTCTAATTCTTACGATCTTGGATTTGATAATTAAATGTTGGAATTAGGATACATCTAATTCCGCCAAAATTTTGGCGTTGTTGTCGGGGAGGTGCTAAAGGGATTAGAGCATAATTTCTTTCTCAAGTTTTTTTGCATGATTTTAGTTACAGAGACAACTTGGGGGCGAAGATAAAATAGTAAAACGAGAGTTAAGAACCTACGCATCCACTTTGGTGGGGTTGCTCCAAAGACTTATTGTTTCCTTATTTTTATTTGCAAGTATGTTTTCCTTTATATTGATTCATGAAAAGAAGAGAAGCCTAACTTGTGTGAATCGATAACTTGGTGACAACAAGATCCTAGTAGCATGGCGACACTTCCAATACATGATTGGTTTGCTGCATTTGTTTTCAGTGTGTTTCCTTATTATTTCTTTAGGATTTTTAATATGAATTCCATACACTAATACATGTGTAGAACAATGTTATGAAACCATCTCACAAAAAGATAGAAAAGATAGATAAACACCTTCAAAATAAGCCTCTTCATGGGGGAAACCTCCTTTACATTACACAAATGAACAATTCTTGGATGATACAAATGACAAGACCTCCTTTCTATATATAGGATTCTAAGGGGTCATAATATAATCAGAGCCGACATAACAATAATAATGTAAGGGCACAATAATAACAATAGTGGGCTTCTATGGGCCACAATAATAACAATATGGGGACTACATGGGCACAAAAATATAATAAGGGGGCTTTACTAATAACAATAAGGGGTTACACTAGTAGTATAGGGACCTAACATGCCCCTCTCCTTCAAAAAGTGTTGCCCTCAATGCTTGAGTAATTCTTGATGCTTCTATATAAAATTATTGTCCTCCCATGTGGAATCTTCAGTGGGTAAGTTCTTCCACTTGATGAGATACTCTAAAATTGATCAATTTTGTAGCTGTCGAGTTCTTGTTTCTCTGCCTTCTCCAGGTTCCAATATGATTTTTCCTTCCTCGTCAAGTTCTGGCAATATTGTTTGAACTGGGATCTTCTGCAACTTTTGAATGAGTGGTCACACTTCTTTGTCCTTCTTCCATTCATCACTTTCTTTGTTTATCTAATCTAGTTGGATAATAGAAATAGAACAAAACAATGCTTCCACATCCTCATCCTTTCTTGCGAGTGCATTTGCAACAACATTTTGCTTCCCTTTTTTGTAGATGATTTCAAAGTTATAGCCCAACATATTTGTGACCCATTGTTTCTATTCTTCTAAAGATAATCTTTGTACTAAAAATTATTTAAGACTATCATGATCCATTTTTACATTGAAGTGTCTTCCCATTGGGTAAGGTCAACATTTCTTAAGTGCATGTAGTATTGCCAACATTTCGTTCTCATAAATATCTTGCTTGAGATGTAGCCGTAAACATACCCAATCGCCTACATCAAAAATTCATTCACTGCGATGTTGATCTACCTGTTGTTTCATTCAATTCTGCACCAAAGTGGTGTTATCCTTTAAAAGTTGGAGAACTTGTTGTTAATGCTCGATATGATCTTTCATTGCTTGAATATTTTTCTTCTTGATATGTCCTTCTATCTTGAGAGTTTGAGGAGTGGTAATTTATTCCAATGAATTAGAAGATATGGTCAGACTCATTTCTTGATGCTCGATGTGATCTTTCACTTCTTGAACATTTTTCTTCTTGATATGTCCTTCTATCTTGAGAGCTTGAGGAGTGGTAATTTCTTCCAATGCATTACAAGATATGGTCGGATTCATTTTTTGATGCTCGATGTGATATTTCACTTATTGAACATTTTTCTTCTTGATATGTCCTTCTATCTTGATATTTTGAGGAGTGATAATTCTGGCCAATGCATTACAAGATATGGTCAGATTCATTTCTTCTTTCTCGATGTGATCTTTCACTTCTTGAACCTTTTTCTTCTTGATATGTCCTTCTATATTGAGAGTTTGAGGAGTGGTAATTCTTGTCAATTATTTACAAGATATGGTCAGATTTATTTCTTCTTTCTCTGGGGTTGGTTCTTGGTGTATATCCTCTTCTTTTGATGTTTCTTGATCATTTTCTTCCTCCTCTCCACAATCAATGTAAAATAATTTCTTCTCAGCACACTTATGACCTTTAAAGTTTTTGTTATCACAATTGTAACAAAGCCCTTTTGCTCTGTTTTCTTCCAATTGTTGTGGTGTCAACTTTGTAGCTTGTGGAAGGTTAGGAGAAACAACACTTCCATATTTATAGCTATGAGGGGTAGACTTTCTTGTTGCCATAATTTTGCTTTCCACTTTTCTTGCCAACCTGAATTCCTTCTCTAATGAATCGGGTTCCCAAAGACGAACCTCATGTTGAACGTTATCCTTTAAAGTCCCTATGGAGACATCAGTCCTCTGCTTCTCTGGAATATCATTTTCCCTTATATTCAATTTTTGAAAGTCCTCAATAGGGTCTATCATTAAACACTTTTGTTTGAGATTTATCAATTGGCTAAAGAAGGTGTTGCTCTTTCTATCCTCATAATATGCTATCATTTCCTCTGTGAAAATTGACCACGTAACAAGTGGTTTACGAGAACAAATCCCTTTATACCATAAAAATTGATTTAGTTCTAAATATGAAGATGCAATATGTGCCTTCTCTAATAGTTTCACCTCGTGTAGATCAAAATATTGCCCCATCTATAGTATCCAATTTACCAAATCCTGGCCATCAAACTTCCTCATATCGCCTTTTCTTGATTTTAGGAGCTCGATCTTGAAACAATTGTAACTCTATAATTTAGATCTCCAAGTTCTTAAATTGTGTCCTGCAATAGCCCTCTAAGTTCTCTTTCTAACCCTGCAAGTCTGATCAAGATTGGATTCTGCAAGGAAGAGTTATGTCAAATCTCCCACGATGACCTGATTAAAGACTAATTTAGTAGAGTGAACTTGTGCGAAGTTCCACATGTCACTGTTTCAACATTAGGACTTGAAATCGATACACAGAAAACTACAGTCTATCCTCTTTCTTAAAATTCTTACGAAATTTCAATTTGATGCTCAGATAGAAAGTTATGACGATTTTCCCAAGGTCACCTATTTAGGATGTAATTCGGGAGCCTGCAGAAACCCTAAATGTCTTGAATTGTATCTCCGAAAATGTAGTGAAACAAGATCTACAATTTGGGGTCGAGCTGCACCAAGATTACAGCTCAAATGGGTTTTAATTTCAGAGTCTGAACCTTCGTAGAAAACAAATTATAGTGAAAATTCCACGATGACCTGTTTGAGATTGAATTTTGGAGCTTGCAAAAACCCTAACTTCCTCAGATCATATCTCCGAAAATATAGTGGGAAAAAATTTGAAATTTGGACCCGAGGTTCAGAACGATTTTGGTTCAAATGGGTTTTTTTTTTAGCTTCTGAAATTCGTAGCAAAAAAATTTATAGCAAAAGTTCCACGATGACCTGTTTGGAGTAGCGAAACCCTAGAATCCAAAGCTCTGATACCAAATGTTATGAAACTAGCTCACAAAAAGATAGAAAAGATAGTAAATGCCTTCAAAATAAGCCTCTTCGAGGGAGAAACCTCCTTTACATTACACAAATGAACAATTATTGGATGATACAAATGACAAGACCTCCTTTCTATATATAGGAGTTTAAGGGGTCATAATATAATCAAAGCTGACATAACAATAATAATGTAAGGGCATAATAATAACAATAGTGGGCTTCTATGGGACACTATAATAAGAATATGGGGACTACATAGGCACAACAATAAAAATAAGGGATACAATGACAATAGTAATGGGGGAATCACTAGAATTATAGGGACCTAACAAACAAGGATTAGGAACCAATAAAGAAATATTCAAGGATGATCAAGAGTTTGAAAGAACTCTCGAAAATCTTAGCAATAGTTGGGATTTCTACTTCTCAGAAAGAAAAATCTTGACAACAGTCAAGAACTTATCTGCCTCCCCAAAAGCGATAGAAGAACAAAAACTCCATGAACCACATTCACAAGAAGATCTTCACCCTTGAAAACTTGTTGAGGAAACCAAAGAATCATGGACCATATCCGATGGAGAGCAACCATTAGAACCTAAGATTGGAGAAATTTTGACAAGCCTATCTGTGGATCCTCTAAGTACACAAAAGGATAATAATCTAATTCTATAAGATCTGCATGGCACGGTAAAGGAGGATATGCTAAATGAGCCAAATAACGAGGTAAACCAAGAGCATTTTGATTTTATTAAAAGCTGGTTTCAAGAAACTATAAGACCATATCGCTCCTTCATTCTTCATTACTTCTTGACATCATCATCAAAATAATTGGTTCTTCGTACTCAGGTATACATTAAACACTATATTCTAAACTTGAATATGAATGCATTTTTATACCCATTACACACATGGTTAAATTGGAAATACTCCTATACTTGAGGAGAAGAATTTGTTTTTCTTAGGTAGAGTAAGATAGTAAATCAATAAATAAATAAATGTTGCATATAGTAGTTAGTTTTGTTTTAAAATATAGTGCAACATATTTTTCTTTTTCTTTTTTGTCTCAATGGAGATGCTAACAAATAAAAAGAAACTAGTTGATAAATGGGAGATCTATGTTCCTATAACATATTTATGTTGAGGTTTCTTTCGGTTGCATATTGTTTTAATGAATATTTCCACTCAGTGTTATTTCAAACAACAACATGGTTCAATTATTACTTTTCTTTCCCACTTATTATATCTTTTATTTATACTTTTTTTTAGTTGTTATTTTCAATAAACTAAGTTATGATGTTGTGCTGTTTTGGCACAGTTGTTTGATGTTTGATCCCATGTTGGCGAAGATATTCTCTACCTCCCTGGAAATTGGTTATGGGATTACTATATTTAATATCTACGAGCCCTATTATGATCGCATATCATTCTAGGAAGAACTAGTTGAGTCTAGTATTTGCTCTACTCGCCACACCATTGTAGGTAGACACCTCAACTTCACTATATCCATGAGAGAGATTTGGGGCTCGAATCCTAAGCCAGATCCCTTCAATGACTTATTCTCCTCTCTCTTTTCTCACCTTCATCTCATAGACATTAAACCCTCAAGATCACTCCTACTTGGAAAAAAA
The DNA here is from genome assembly GCA_000404065.3 of Pinus taeda. Classification (NCBI taxonomy): domain Eukaryota; kingdom Viridiplantae; phylum Streptophyta; class Pinopsida; order Pinales; family Pinaceae; genus Pinus; species Pinus taeda. The sequence continues at coordinate 34,041 of APFE031614981.1, read as the reverse complement.
ATTGTACCAATGAGGATGCTATCTCCAAAAGGTTAGACAAGTTCTCCCTTTCTAATGACTTCCTCAATCCTAAAATTATATCTTAATCCTAGACTTCCTCTGAAGGATTGTATAATCACCGCCCTATACTTCTTAGGATATCATTATATTTTGAAATATGCCCCTATCCCTTTCGTTTCAATCACTCTTGGTTTTTTGAAGATGATTTCAAAATATTGGTCATAGAAACTCGGATACATCTACTTTCCTCTCACCTGAACTCCTTCATGACATAATTTGTAGAGAATATTTCCAGCCTAAAAATGGATTCTAAAGGATGGCCCAATGTTTCAAAGAAAACAACAACCTAATCTTAACAAAGTGGAACAAGATATAAACACCATCTATCATATTTTAAAATGGACCCTTCTTGAAGGATGTACTCTTCTCCCTCGGAGAGTTGGAGAAAAATAGAGACGATCTGCTCAAAAAAAAAAAAAACAACAACAACAACAACAACTTAATGGCATCTCAAAATTGAAGCTTTATGGATTAGTGATGGATACAAAAACACCAAGTTTTTTTATATTTTCACTTCCTATAAAAAGAAAAAAAAAAATATGTGGAATCCGAAGAAGCGATGGATCCTTAGCACACTCCTTTCAAGAAATATCTCTCAAGGGAGTTAGACATCTTAAGAACCTATTCAAAGACACTTGTGGTTGTCCTATTCAACAAATCTTAGGTTTTGTCTCTAAGATTGAATCGGAAATCACAGAGGAGATGAATCAGCTCTTACAAGAAGAAGTATTAGAGAATGAGGTAAAGATTGCAATCTTCTCCATGCAAAAAATTAAAAATCCTAGGGCCAAATGGGCTCCCATTGGAATTTTACATTGATTTTTCAATTTCCTAAATTAGGATGAAATCCTCAAGGTCGTCTAAGAATCCAAAATATTTGGATAGGTGCTAGGCTCTCTAAATTCCGCCTTCCTAGCTCTCAACTAGAAAAAATAGGAAGGGGATTATTTTGAGAACTTCATGCCAATATCCTGCTACAACGTAATTTACAAAATAATTTCAAAGGTCATAGCCCAACACATCAAGCCTATACTCAGTGAGATTATATATAGTAATAAGTTTGGCTTTCCCTATGGAAAATGGATACATGACACAGTATCCCTTGAACAGGAAGCCGTCCACTCTGTCAAGACAAAAAAATTCAATGCATTGGCTCTTAAAATTGATCTCTCCAAAGCTTTCAACCAATTCAAATGGAATTCCTCAAATAGATCATATTAAAACTCGATTTTGGCCATAATCTGGTCAATTGAGTTCTAGTTTTCCTCCAGTATCCTTCCCTAGCTATGCTCATCAATGGGTCCCCGTCTGCTTTCTTAAATTTTACTAAGGGGCTCTAGCAAGCATTTCCTCTCTCACCCCTTATTTTCCTCTTAATCATGGAAGCCATCAACAAACTTATTCAGGAGGCCATTACTAGGAACACTTTCAGGAGCATTGAAGTAACACCCAAGCATCACATCTCCCTCCTCCTTTTTGTTGATGAGATCCTTATAATTTTTTATGGTTACCTCGAGACCATTAACACACTTTGATCCATCCTCTCCCTTTTTATCTATAAAATTGGTATGGAGAGTAACTCCCATAAATATGGGCTCATCTCTCATTTACTTTATGTTGCCTCTACATCTATTTCCCGTCCATCCTTCCCATATCAACCCATCCCCATTGATTATGGGTTCAAATACGTTGGTTTCTTCCTCAAGCCATTTGGATACAAATACTAGGGTTGGCCCTATCTCTATCGGAAAGTGGAAGCTCATATCACTTTCTGGGTAAATAAATTCTTATCTTGAGGAGGTAGAACCATATTAATAAAGGTCGTCCTTGAAAGCATCCAAGTTTATTAGTGATCCATAGCACATGTCCCAAAAGGCATACTCATAAAAATTCAAAAACCCTACTCTAGTTTTTAGTGGGTTGAGCATAGACACAATGATGACTTTCCACTAGTCAAATGGGACAGAATGGCTCTTTTGAAAAACATGGGAGGCTAGGAATTCAAAAACATCCATCTTTTTAGCAAGGTGCTTGTATCTCGGAACCTCTGGATACCTATACACAACGTATCCCTATGGGAGAATACTTTTAAAAAGAAAAATACCTTCCCACATACACCTATATTTATTGGATTCACCAACCTAGAAAATCCACAAAAGGATTGGTAGTTTGGAATGTTTGTGTCCTTGCCTTCCCTCTCATTGGGGACTAGATAGCTTGTTGCATTGGTAATGGCACAAATGTAAATTTGGGGCTCAATCCATGATAGGTTCAAGTGATGAGTATAAACTATCTGAAGGACTTATTGATCATCTAAAACAAAAACGATGTTTTTCCCTCACAAACATCAAAGCACAATCCCCACAGGCTAGCGGTTGCAAACATGGAAAAGTGTAGGGGCTAATATTCGCAGGTGGGCTAATTTTCCATGCTTTTTCCAAAAAAAAGATTCGCTAATTTCCATTTTTTCTAAGAATGATTTGCCCAAATTTTATAGTATTTCGTATTTCACCTTAAAGATCGCCAAAATTGTATATAGAGGTTGTATAAAATTATCATAAATTTGAATATTTTTACAAAAATATTGTCAAACATTTTTTAGATTGCATATGATGGACTACAAGATTCACCAAGGTTTCAAAACTTCAAGATAAATTTCCTTGCTTAAAATTTTCCCTGGTTGTAAAGGATGGAAATTAGGCACTGATTTAATTCTCTTCGATTCAAATATTAAGGAATGAGACCCATACTTAAATCTCCTCATATCAAACTTCGGGAAGAGATAAAAAATGACATAGTTTGGTCAAAAAATCCACACAATGGAGATTTCACTACAAAATTGGGATATGAGTCACACATCACCTCTCTCTTCACCAATGAACCACAATGGTGGTAGGAATGTATGTGGAAACTCCATGCTCCACTCCAAGATCACACTATGTCTAGCTCTTAACAATAAATTACTTACATGGGACAATCTCATCAAGCATGGATGAGAAGCACCCAATTACTGCATTTTATGTAAATCATCTGCTAAAAGCATTGTTCATATCATTGTATCTTGTGCATATATAGGGAAGGTTACTTACAATACTCTATCAACGTTGTGTTTATGCAAAACATGGTCATCAAATGATCTGATAGATTGCTTTAAAATATGGCTTGAAAATAAGGGTGTCGCCTCATTTGAAGGCTTTCCAAGCATTCTGATAAACTGCATATGGTGGCTAGGAACGCGACAATATTTTATGCTAGGTTAATTCCTCCATATATTACCAACGACGTGGTGCCCAAACTATGCTACGAGCACAAAGTGGACCTGAAACCCATGCGGAGGTGCTCCCCCATCATGCCCCACCTTACTCCTGGTACTCCCTAAGGGTTCTTTGATGGACTGCACAAGGACATTCACCATACTGTGGTGTTGGTGTCATTTTTTCCTCTCCATCACACAATATATAGGTCAAATACGATCCAGGTTGAGGAACCAACAACATGGTTGAATTCATTGCGCTTCATGTCCTCCTACATATTGCATTAATGAAAGATGTAAAGAGATTACAGGTGATGGGTGTACCCAAACTAGTCATTGACTAGGTGAACAACAAAGCTCAGTTGGACCACATTTACCTTCAGTCCATCCTACACAATAATAAGGAGGCTTTTACCTCATTTGAGTTGTTCTCCTTCGCACAAATCACACAATAATTAAACACTAGAGTTGATGGCCTCTCCAAGAATGCATTGCAGTTCATGAGTAGAACTTTCATCCTCCCATGTATTCAATATGGAGTGGAGCACGACTAGATGACCTTCTACTTATAACATGTTTCAAAAAATCATGTTTTTCTCTTTGTCTATTTCTCCCTTTTGAGGCTTGTAATTTGTTAAACATTCTATCATCTCTATAATTTTCATTTGTTTCGGTCAAAATGCAAACATTCGCACCAATTACAATCGATGTTATATCTTTCTCAGCACGATGTTATTGCATAGAACATTACATTTTCTTCAGAATCAAACAATAACACACTTGGAATGCTTATATGCAGTCTTCAATGTAATGCACAGTAAGATAAACGTTCTTAAGTCATACAAAAAATTATGGTATGGACACCACCATAATGTCAACTAATGTTCAGAGCTCTATTTTTTTACCATGTATGTGAGCTTATGGATTAGACATTTGTATATTCTCACTTAATAAATATAAAGCATTTTTCTCTATCATATATATACATATATATATATATATGATCCAATTTTAAGTTCACAACCAAGCCAAACACCACGTTGGTGTATGAAACCCCCTTGTTTTGCTAAGTCTACGAAGGCATACATACTCTACCCCCGCCGACACCACATTGGTGTATAAGACTCTTATTTGTTATGTCTACAAAGCATACATACTCTAATCTCTAACTTCTGAACTTTGAACTTTTATATATATATATATATAATATTCCAATAATTTTATCTTGTAATTTAAAAATAAATATATTTAAATACATATATAAATAAATACCAACCATATTATTATTATTTTAATTACAAACTTTATTTTATTTTTTATATTCTCCTCAATAATTAGATACAACACAACTCAAATCAAAAATCGCGAAGATAATTTAACGAGCACATTGATGCATTTTTTTAAATTACTCCCTATAAATGTTAAAAAATGTACATTAATCAACTATGCAAATTCAACCAATTAACATTGCATAAATTAGTAATTCAACTAGTAAACTTTGCATAAATTAAAGATGTATAAAAATTAAAAATATTTTTTTCCATAGGATAAAAAATTACATGAATAATAACAACACTATAACATTCTATATAAGGTAGAATGGAAAATATAATAGGATGAGTTGGAAATGAAAATTATAAAAATGATATATTAAAATTTTATATTTAGGGTAAAGAAATGAACAACAATGAATTAGAAATCGAAATTAGAAAAGTAGCATATTTAAAAAATGGTATATTATACCATGAAAATTGCAAAGGAAAAAGTATGATATCTTACCATCTCAAAATCATTATTATTTTTGACCATTGTTTTTAAGTTGGTTGTTTTAATTATTTAATTAAAATGTTTTAAGTTAGTTATTTTATTATTTTAAGTTTTTTTTATTAATAAGTTATTTGATAAATGAGACGGAATATGAATTTTTTATATATATAAATTAATTAATTTATTTATTAAATTAAATAAAATAGGTATATATATAAAGTATTATTAGTTAATATGTTTTTGGGTAGTTAATATGTATTTAGGTATGTGATTTAAATGTATCTAAATGGGAAACTATATATATTTGACTATCTATCTATAGAGTAATTAGTCCAAATTCAAGAAGTTTCAACATAACAAGTATAACAAGGTTATCTATGAGTGCATTATAAAAATAAAAATTGAAAGAACGCACGGTGAATCAAGTATCTAAATAAGTCCTTGGGGGCAGTGTCTCTGTGATTTGATCGTGGAGGAGCATGTGAACTTGGTTTGCACTAGAAATGAAATTCTATATGGGCAATTATCTCTTCAATCATGCCTAAATGGTAGTTTCAATTACGTTGGTACTATTTTGACATCCTCCAAGCCAGCGAATATGTTACATTTCTCAACCTATTTATCCATCAAGATTATTCCCAACAAAGTCTTCATCTTCCAATGTAAGGTCGAAGCTCCGTAATAATGCTTCCTTCATCCCCAGGTGTTCCCTAGGTCAGGAATCCAAGTGGCTGTGTCTTCTAAGATCTCAAAATCTGAGAAGACTTGTCTTTCTTGGACTGCTCTAGCCTCCAAGTTATGAATTTCATTTTGGGTGTTATGTGGCACCGCTATATGGTAATATCAGCAGCCTCTAGGGCTTGTTGTTGAGCTCTATTGTGGTCCCCTGCCCCCCCCCCCCCCCCCAATGTTGTTGTGCATTTTCTGGTGCTCCATATTTCCCCAAAAGTTGTGAACTTTTAATATAAAACTCTCAAGACCCAATACTAATAGAAAAGAAGTGTAAATTCCACAACTGATGATCTTACAACCACTGGTTATGAACCCACCAATAGAAGGCCAAATAAGGATGTAATATGGAGAACACCACAACAATATAAAATTGTGCATATACATAGAAATCCACCAAGCGTGTCTGGCTACCAACCACGGCTCAAGGTTGGTGTCAAACAGAAAAATCCATAGACTTAGACCACCAGACAATAACAGGCCCATAAACATATAAGGAAGAATACAACATAGCAGAACCCAAGCCTAATTAAGTTGATGGTTGCTCGAGACACTACCACTAAGAGTATCTACTATAACAGACAACACATGCACTACCCAATACCAAGGCCTCCAAGGCCTCTTTGACCCGCCATAATATTAAACAACTTTCTTAACCTATACCATATAAAAAGCATAGAAACACCCTGAGGTTTAAGAGTTACTTAATAGTGGTGGAGTGGTTCCCTTCCCTTCCATGATAGGCGAGGTGTTTCACTCTAGGTTGGCTCAACTGCATCTGTAAACACAAGCTCGACCAGGCTATGCCTCACTTTAGGTTCCCCTCTAACTACTTCATTTTCTCTTGCCTCTAGTGAATTATGTAGAGCATATCGTTGAGCATCCACATAGACTAGTGCATTCAATACCCCTCCCAAAGAATATCATCCACACTCCTACTCTAAACCTTGACTAGAGATAATGTTGTCACCTCTCCTATAAGTTATTATCCTAAAATCTCTCTTGAGGCAAGGAAACATCTCACCACCACTTTGGATGCCCAAACTAGCTTGCCCAAACCTTGTTCGTCTCCACTCTATCACAATACATAGTGTTGAGACAGAGTAAAACTACATACTTATGCATGCGAGGGGGAAACCATGTCGCACCCCACATTGACTCTCCTCATATTCCCAAGGTGGCGGACGCGACCCCCTAATCTTTGTATTCTCTTGGGATTCACCCCCATAGGGGAGGAAGATGAATAATGTATTTTCAACCCATAAAATCTAAGTTATATTCTTAAGATTTATAGTTTCAAAATTATATATATATATATATATATATAAATAGAGAGAGAGAGAGAGAGAGAGAGAGAGAGAGTATAAGTTAATGTTGACCTAGTAAAATATTTCAATGCTCAAAATAAAGAAGTAATTAAAAGTAAAATAATTTAGGGGAAATGTGTAATTCATTCAAATTTTAACATAAATGTTAATAATAATAAAATATTCAAAAATACATTTAAACAATGATATAGATACATAGATAGATAGATCCATCTTAACCACTAATTTATCAAGCACTAAAAGGGATTAAATCTCTTGAGGTGTAAACTTGTTTTCATATTTTGCATTACACATTTCCCCTAAATTATTTTAGGTTTATTAACATATACTCTCTCTCTATATGTGTGTGTGTGTAGTAGTCTAACTTAAGAAATGACATTTTTTCAAAGCATTTCTCTGGTTAATTTTAATCAAAAACCTGCAGAAATTTTAAAAAACTTGAGTTTAAGTTGTTTAATCTATAGAATTCAAGTGCCTGATAGGTTTCTCAGGGTGTTGAATCCATTCATTCATTCAAAAATGTATTTTAAATAACAAAAAATCACAATCTCACTTGAGATCGTATCACAGGTGAAAAGGTCATTTTGTTTGTAAGTTAGACTACACACATACACACACACATATATATATACTTTCTCTATGACGAAAATCCTGTAGATTCACAAGCTCATGTAATCTACTAAAAGAAGAGACAAGAATCTACTTCTACTCCTTATAGTGGAAGCCCATAAAGATCGAGCAAAACAATAATCAACAAGAGGAAGAACATCAATGGCACATAACACAATAAATATCCGGGGAAATCCACAGCCCAAAAGCCCACTATCTGTATTGCATTAATCAGAAATCCAAGATGAGATTACAATGCTTTTTCTCACAAGCACAATCCAAGCACTCAGTAAAACCAATCTCCAACTCACAAGAAAATTATTGGCCAACATTTAGCCAATTCTCCTGCTCTCCAAGTCCCTATTTCCTTACGCCCTTGGTCAAATAATTTGGATGAATACAATATGCTCTGCTCAACCTTGATCTTAACCTGCACAAGTATTTCCTATCCTCTGCCTAATGACTTCCTTTGGCCAATACTTAGCCAAATTTCCAAGCCTCCAAGCTTCTAGTTATTTTCACAATTCCTGAGAGAATTAGCATGTATTTAAAGGGAAATTCCTCATCAATAATTGTGAAATCCCTTCTATGTTCAGTTCCTGATTCCATGCACCATTTGTACAACTCAAAAAATTATACAACAAATAGTACATTATCCCTACACTATAGTCTCAACTGGGTCTTTCTCAGAATCGACATACATGAGTTTCTGATGAGGCAATCTTCAGTTAACTGGAGTAGCACTAGTTGAGTGCACTAATGTGTCAACTAACTTTTAACTCACTGTTAGTTCCTCAAACAGTTTGGAACTAATTTAGCTAGACTTAACTCAGTAAACTGAGTTAACTAATTACCACTCATACTTAAATCATCATGGACCCCTATAATATAGGGAGAACATATACATGAATTCAAAAAAACTTCCAAATCAAAATTCCTAAGTTAATTAAGCCAACTCACTCTAGTTAACTATTACAAGTTGCTATGAGAATAGAATTTGATTTTAATTCTCAGTTTAATTTAAGGACAAATTAAACTGAAATTTCTGGATTCTATTTGTATCATTTCTTGTTGCTATTTTCAATGCTCCCTCTCAACAAGAAAGGAATTCAACTCGATCTTGATTCTTAACCTTTGGAATGTTCTACATGCAAGACTTCTCTCTAGTGTTGTTGCTCCAACAACTCCAGAAACAAAAAACATCCAACTTGAATCAGAATGATGTCTCTTTCATCAAATTCTCTAACTGCTATTGCATCTGTCCACTGAAAACTCTATGCTTATGTTGACTTTTCCTTTCTGCACATTTGTCAACCCTTCTCTACGCTTCTTCATTATATGATTACTCTAGCCTTTGTCACTTTGATCTCTGACTGCAACAATCCCACTGATTCCTCCTGCTACTATGTACTTTGAGCTCCCGTAGCAAGGTTTGGTCCATGAGATAAAAACTCTCAATGGATCCTACCTAATTTCAACCCTCTTGGGACTATCACTTCACATTGTCCCATCTCACACTTGGAGGTATGGCTGCATGTGATTCCTCTAGCCACTTGGCTAAAAAATTCCCCCTACTAGAGGTCTATGCATGACTGAATGCCTCCACTTAGTCTCCTCTCAAGTTCTCCAATTGTGGCTACTCCACAATTTTCTGAGACTGCTTCTTCTCTGCTTGAGTTGATCTCTCCACTCAGCTTCTCTAGATGTGGCTGCTCCACAACTTCCTGAAGCTGCTTCAGAGGCTTCTTCTAGTTGAGAGGTAATTTACTCTCCCTCTCAACCACCAAGTTTCTAACCTTTGCCTTTCTCCTCAAGGCTTTGCACACATCTAGTACCTCAAGTGTGTACAGGTTCTTGGCTAGCACATCAATCTGTTTCATTTGTCCTGTAGTCACGAAATTTTCTTGAAAAATAGCTTATTTTAAATCAACGACATCTCCCTCATCCAAACTCTGATTCGGCCGATTGTTTTTTTGAATTTGGGTATTTTTTCGCAAGGAATCTAGATATGCTATTTGTTTCTAAAAATTTTACTCAAAAAAATCATATCTGCTCTACAAACTCGCAGCCAAAAAAAATCCTACTCTGATACCATGTAGAAAATCCTGTAAATTCACAAGCTCATGTAATCTACTAAAACAAGAGAAAAGAATCTACTTCTACTCTTTACAGTGGAATCCCATAAAGATCAAGCAAAATAATAATCAACAAGAGGAAGAACATCAATGGCACATAACACAATAAATATCTAAGGAAAGCCACAGCTCAAAACCCCGCTATCTGTATTGCATGAATAAAAAATACAAGATGAGATTACAATGCTTGTTCTCACAAGAGAAATCCCAACACTTAGTAAAATCAATCTCCAACTCACAAGCAATATTTTGGCCAACCCTTAGCCAATTCTCCTTCTCTCCAAGTCCATATTTCCTTGTGCCCTTGGGAAAATAATTTGGATGAATACAATATGCTCTGCTCAACCTTGAGCTTAACCTGCACAAGTATTTCCTATCCTCCAACTGATGACTTCCTTTGGCCAATACTTAGCCAAATTTCCAATCCTCCAAGCTTCTAATTCTTTGCACAATTCCTGAGAGAATTAGCCTGTATTTAAAGGGAAATTCCTCATCAATAACTGTGCAATCCCTTCTATGTCCAGTTCCTGATTCCATGCACCATCTGTACAACTCATAAAATTATACAACAAACAGCACATTGTCCCTACACTCTAGTCTCAATTGGTTCTTTCTCAGAATCGACATGCATGCGTTTCTGATGAGGGAATCTTCAATTAACTAGAGAAGCACTAGTTGAGTGCACTAATGCATCAACTGACTGTTAACTCACTATTAGTTCCTCAAACTTTTTGGAACTAATTTAACTGGACTGAACTCATTAAACTGTGTTAACTAATTACCACTCATACTTAACTCATCATGGACCCCTATAATATAGGGAGAACATATACATGACTTCAAAAAGACTTCCAACTCGAAATTCATATGTTAACTAAGTCAACTCACTCTAATTAGCTATTACAAGTTTCTATGAGAATAGATTTGATTTTAATTCTCAGTTTAATTCAAGGACAAATTAAACTGGAATTTATGGATTCTATTTTTATCATTTCTTGTTGCTATTTTCAGCACTATATGTGTGGGGGGTTTATAGTAAAATATATTACTTTCTCTATGTGTGGGGGTTCATATTGAAATATATTACTTAATATGAATATTCAAACAGTTAATTTAAGTTCTATATTGAAATATTTATAAGAGAAATATAAGAGTGTTTTTTATGTCATAAGGCGTTCCCTATGAAAAGAAGTCCCTCCCATGCCACATGTGTTGTTGTGAGACATTGATTTTGATGTTAGATGATTCAAATAACCTTTGCCATTGGATTGAAAAATACAAGTATTTTCAGTTACAATTCGGTAGGATCCTCTTCCTCTCATTTGGGAGTCTCACATTGGCTATCTGTGGTGTCTTTCAAAAGCGTTTAACCTAACCCTCGCTCCAGTCTCTCATTCCCAGTGTTTTTGATAGAAAGGTTTCACTCTACAACTCCATCTGTCAACCGTAAGCTTGTCACAACTCTAACGACCTCTTCCTCTTGGGATTCCAGGTTATTTGCGACTGCCTTGATGCCACATCCACTCAACAATTAATTCTTTGCTCTATCATTCATTCTCAGGTAGAATTTTTGTGTTAACGGGGTTTTCCTTTCCATGGTTAGAGGCGACGGCTCCCAGGATTTTCCTATCTGCTTCACAATCTTGGAGGCAACTGGGATTTTTTTCCTTTACTCGTTAATTTGTCAAATAAACCCTCAATAACAGTCACATGGTTCCTCCAGAATTCTCTTGATTAATAGTTCAAGTATATAAATTGTCACTTTCAACCACTTATTTGTTTAGTATGGGCACACACCTACTATCAAGTGTACTAGAAACATGATGTATCAATAACAGGGTACTATGTTCCTAATACTAGTCACAGTCTATGGTTAAATGAACAGTGTACAACATACATGAGATCATGAAACTTATAGCAATGAAAATTCCAATAGAACAAGGATCTCTCTAATTAAGAAAAGCTTGAATGCTCTCCCCCTGTGTAGTAAAATCACCCAATACAGTATTTATCCTTGTAGCCAAAATCCTTAATCAATCATATCTCGTTCTAACAATTTCATAACCCTCAAAGCTCTGTAATGGATCAAATTTCTCGTCAAGTTCATCCTAATCAATGACGTTTGCATGGGAAATTTGTGTATCCATGTGCGGTCGCATCCTAGGCTGAAACCTATAGTGCCATGCACCAATGAGAAAAATGTAGAAGAAAATTGTTGGTACAATGAGTTCTAGGTACCAAACCAGGACAAGGAAGTGAAAATGCACTAAAATTGTTGTAATGGGATTCCTCCACTGACATATATCATCAACCCATTTGGAAACAAATGCAACTCCAGAGAGAACATTCATAATTCTGAACCAGCTAGCCTTACTTCTCTCCTTGCTCCACATATTAGACTCTGTATCCAACATATATTGCACTACTTCCTGCCTCAAAGGTGGCTCAGCACGAGCTAATTGTAATCCAACAATATTCATTATTGTGTTTCTTAACATGTCTTGCTGACTTAGGCTCAAGGGATGCAAATAATTCATCTTAGGAAGCAATGCATTACAGTAAATCTGAACAACATCAAGCAAGGAAGAGCAGGAAAAACACACTGCGAGTTCAATTTCTCCCATTTTTTTCATACCAGAACGTTGGAGAACCAACAATAGATAGGAATTTCTAAAAACTTGATTTATTTTCAGTGTTGAAATGTGAATCCACACTTTTCCAATGTGAACATCTTTGAGCACTGAAGATTTATTATCTTAGTTGTTCATGTAGATGTGCCAATTATCAAAGACCCCTAAGGTCAGGACAGTGCACAGGTCATAAACTTCCCATGTGTATTGCTCATTCCATCTTGGGTCAAATCTATCAATAATTGTTCTTGTTATAACCCATTCCTTCCCATACTTTGCTACATAGTAGGCATTTGATGTACCTCTTCCTCCTTTGGTTTTCATCGGTAACATGCTTTTGGCTCCAAAAATTCCCAACTCAAGCACACCTATAGATGGTTTCCATAATTGTTTAGCAGTGGGCCTTAAATCACTACTTAAATGGGCAGCCTCATCCATTACATGATATCCCCCATCAAAACAAAAGCGTAGATGAATTCTTCCATGATACTTAACATCTAGTTTTCCATTTACTTTTTCTCAATTGAACCACCTTGAGCTTACCATATTGTAATCTAGTCTCCTTTCAATTGTATTTAGTGTAATTCTGGTTTGGCCTAAGTCCTCCACATCCTTGTTACCACCGCTACTAGGTCGATCCTCAACCAATAACACGATTTTTTCCTCAAATGATTCAACTGCAACAAAGAACAAATCTGCATTCCAAAATGGGCTTGACAAGGTTCTAGAATTAGAAGTTCTAGTCCTCAAAACTTGTATACCCAACTGCACCCTCACTTTGAGCTCGGGAAAATTTATGTTTTCAGGAATCTGCAAGTCTTGGGCTTCAATCACATTGACTCTCAGATACCATAATTTTGGGTACAAATGTACTTTTAATCTTGTATTCATCATACCTCTTGTATCAGACTGCCAAGCCTCTGGGAATGTTTCATCTGCATGTGCTCCCATCCAAACTGCAAGCATAATATCACCTTTGACTCTACCATCACCTTCCAACCTAAACCACGAAGGTGCCAAAGGGTTGTCTCGAGGAAATCTTGTTGGAACATCTGAGAGATCAAAGAAAACTCCCTGAAGGACGTCGCCCCTTGAATTTCTTCCATCCCATACAGGAATCTCCATAGCCGGAGATTATTGAAGTGTTCCTTTTCCAAAGGCAAAGATCTGGTTTCATTCAGGATATGCAATGTTATGAAATTTTCGTGTTGGAACAATTTCGCCTCCCACTCTAAGTTTCACAAATGGACCACCTACATACCTTGTAACAAACCAAATATTTCATAACCAAAATTAAACTTACCAAACTATGAACTATTCAATGAGTGTTTTTTAGAATGGAAACTCACACATTATGCCTAGATTCTAAGCAAAAAATGCACAGGGACAGTAATTTAGTCAGCTTTCTTAGCCCTGTGGAGTCCTTACCATGCCACAATTCTTACCAACATAATGAACACCTTTGCATCTCTAAAGAATATCAAGCCAAACAAATACCTATAATTTAACTATTTGGGAACAAGAGTTTGAATCATTCGGCATAAACTGTATTAACTGAGAATATTATTTTCTTGAAAAATAAACAATGGGAAACCCCTTGACCTAGAAAATTCCATCTGCAATGACATCTTTGGGAAATTTACCCATGTTCGTATATTTGAAATATTGTCTTACAATAACTAGTCTGTTGTCCTATGGAGATCAAAATTCATCGTTATTCTGGACACTAACTACAGTCTATTACAATTAACTTGAAAACTCCTTGCAACCTGAATTTAATTTTCTAAAGATTGCTAAATATCATCAATAGAGGAACCATCCCACTATACAATATTTCTTTACCCATAGCTGAATGTTTTTATTACAGTGTAGTGTGAAAATAAATCTCAAAATAGAGCATTCCTGTAGAATTTATGGATGGAAGTTCTCTGGTACAAAAATATATGTTATTTTATCAACCAAAACATACGTAAGTTGATCATTGTGGCCTGGATGAGAACTGCCCAAATCCTTCATGAGATATTTTGTAGTCATGATTGAGGGTTGGGCCATGGTTGGTCTCTCAAAATGATGCATTGCTACTGCTGCTACGTGATCTTCTTTTGCTATTTTTGGGGGCTTCGTGGTTGTTTCAGGAGTCTTATTTTCTGTAGGTGGAGGCAATTCAACTTGTGGTACTTTTTCTAGTGGAGCTTCCCAGGTAACTTAACTCTTCCCAAAAAATGATGATGTCTACCCATAGTGGTTTTCTTATCATTTCAAGCCTCAATTTCCAATTCCTCACAAATAATTGTTGATGGATCACTTACACTAAACTCCAATTTCTCATTCCAAGTAGGATTCATACCCTTATACTTCGTCTTTGTACACTTTCATTGTCCATCAAAATCAACCTTCACAAATGGATTGGTTGATCCCTCTCCATCCTTTGGCATGATATTCTTTGCATCTACCACCTCCATAATTACTTTTCTTGTCGTCATTCTTACAGGGCACACTTACCTCTGTGATCAAAACAAAGGGTTAGACATTAGCAGAGCAAGAGTTGCTACAATTCCTCTTCTATACCAATCCCAATTCTTCTTTAGTCTTATGTACCTTTGCAAATTTTTCCTAGAAAATTATACAATGAGCTCTGAAATAAACAGTGGAAAGAATGCCCATAAACAAATCCCTACCAGAACTAAAATACACAAGTCTTTTATAAGAAAGCTCAAAAACACCCAAATTAGCTTACTTGGGATAATCAATCCTAACAAACCAAATAACCTAAAAGACTATGTATTAATAGTTCAAGTATATAAATTGTCACTTTCAACCACTTATTTGTTGATTGTAGGCACACACCAGTGATCGAGTGTACCAGAAACATGTTGTGTCAATAACAGGGCACTATGTCCCTAATACTAGTCACAATATATGGTTAAATGCACTAGGAAACCACTATGTGAATAATCAGGCATTCATATCCTAGTCTGGGATCCAAAATTATTTTCAAGTGAACCATCAATATGTCGAATGAAAAAATGTCACTAAGATCCTTCCCAATTCTCTTGAAGGGCATTTAATTCGTGCAAAAATTGTTGCTTTCAAGCAAATTTTTCACATATTTAAAACTAAATTCTGCAGGATTTGACTCATCAGAATGAGATGACACTGATCGAATTATATTTAACACACCCCTCTGACATCCAGAAACATATCCTGTAGAGGATTGTTGAGAATGCTTTGAATATGACACCATGAATCTTGAAAATGATCTTTTGAGGCCTTTTAATGGATAAGCCAAAAGCTTATTCACTTCACCTACTCTCACCCACCATGAATTTCTCTTCTTTTGATCATGGTTGCAACTTTCTCCTTCTTGTCTCTGGGCCTCTTTCACTTGCTCTTTGTTTTTCAGCTTGGGAGAGGATCCTGAGTATTTGAATCTAGCCGGTCGCGACCAATGAAATAAAGGAAACATGCCCAAGGAAATTGACACCATTGATGATGAAGATTATCCAAAGGAGGAGGAAGAAAAAGAAGATGAGATTTAATAGCAATTTGTTAGTAATTTTGAACTTTGTACTGAGAAATTGCCCATTTTCTACCTTACTCTTCGTGTTCTTCTTATACAAACTAGTCGTGAGTCCAGTGTTTGGAATGAGAATTTCATTTTGTGCAGTGTATTCTTTCCTCCCACTGAGTGTAAACACATTTAACACAGTCCAACCATAAACACTACATGTCAAAAATACAGCCAAGAAAATGCAAGAAGACTGTATATTCACATGTACAACTAGTCAAAACAACCACATGTATTTGTATACTATTTACAAAGAAATTAAATGCAGCTTAATTTTGAATCCTAATTTTATTATCGAAATCATTCCATCATAATTATTCATCTATGATCTTCCTTACGCATTTCCTTTGCAACATGATGTGGTGCAAATGAATAATAACTTTTAAAACAAATTTCAAGTATTAAGAAGAGATATCCTCCATGAGCCAAGTGATTGCATGCACAACCTCATTATTTATAAGGATCTTGCAATCCAACAGAATCCCTCCTATATGTGTCCATGATAGCAACAAGTTGGTGAACATGTAGCAAGCTGGTGATTCCTGACTTAAACAAAGGTTGGAACAACCACAAAACTTTGACGTGTAAAATTTTGTTACCATGCTCCTTTTAGACTAATAAACGAGACCATGCATAACTACATTTGAACCTGTATCTAAGAAGACGCTTTCAAGCTATGCATACAGAGCATCTTCTAGTGGCTATTAAACATTACGAAAGAAATGCAAACTCATTCCACTCATTATCTAACTATTAAATATTACGTAAGAGAACAAAACTCAAAAAATAGAGCTTCATTCATTTTGCTATTTTAGCATGGAATGAACAATGAGTTCAATTTTTCCATTTTTTTCACACCAGAACACTGGAGAACCAACAATGAATAGGAATTTCTATCAACTCGATTTCTTTCTAGTGTTGAAATGTGAATCCACACTTTTCCAATGCGAACATCTTTTAGCGCTAAAGACTTCTTATCTGAGTTGTTCATGTAGATGTGCCAACTATCAAAGACCCCTAAGGTCAGAACAATGCGCGGGTCATAAACTTCCCATGTGTATTTCTCATTCCAGCTTGGGTCAAATCTATCAATAATTGTTCTTGTTCTAACAAATTTATGCCCATCCTTTGCTACACAGTAGGCATCTATTGTACTTCTTCCTCCTTTGGTTTTCATAGGTAACATGTTTGTGGCTCTAAAAATTCCTAATTCAAGCACACCTATAGATGTTTTCCATAACTATTTAGCAGTTGGCCATAAATCACTGCTTAAATGGGTAGCCTCATCCATTACATGATATCCCCCTGTTGAAATGTGGCAACAAGAACATTCCAATTTTAATTTGTCCTTGAATTAAAATTGAGAATTAAAATTCGAATTTAGTCTCACCAGCTGCTTGAAAAATAATTAATTAATTCATATTGAGTTAATTAGTTGGAGAAATTCAAGTTAGAAGTATTTGTGAAGTCATGCAACAGTTATCCCTTAAATTAAGGAGATTATCCCTTAATTAAGAAGATAAGGTTGAGTTGTATTTGAGTTGTAATTAGTTAGCTCAGTTTACTGAGTTAAGTCCAGTTAGATTAGTTCCAAATTGGTGGGAGAACTAATTGTGAGTTCAGTCAGTTAATGCATGCATGCATCCAACTAGCGTACTCCAGATAACTGAAGATTCTCTCATCATTAACTCATGCATGTCTATTCTGAGAAAGACCCAGTTGAGATTAAAGATGGGGACATTGTACTATCAGTTGCATAAATTTTCCTATAAGGAAAACTCATGCATGCAGAACGAATTCATTCCTTGAGGATTGCGTAGTTTTACAGGGTGTGAGATCAGTGTGAGTGATCAGTGTTACACTTGGTAATAGTAGGATCACCCAAGAAAAACTGCGCTAGGAAATAGGAGCTTGGAGGGAAGTGTGGAAGACTTATGAGAAGTCTATTTTGCCTGTGAGCATTTGTGAGGATTGTACTGAGAGCTGGCTAGCTTGAGAGCTAAAGATTTGTGTAATTCTGAGATATTTCCAACTTGTATAATAATACAGATAGTGGGGTTTTTAGCTGAGGCTTTCTCCTGAGTATTCTTTTGTGTTTCATGTGCATTGATTCTTCTTCTGATTATATGTGTTCCGCTTGATCTTGCTCAAATCTATTAAGCTTCCGCAAGTTTGATTGTAGAAGTAGATTAAAGTATTTTGCTTTAGTTATATTGCATTATCAGGTTAATCTACAGTCAGAATTTCTACATGGTATCAGAGCAAAGGTTATCAGAGCTGTGAACAGTATACTGAGAAGAGAATTCGAAGTTGGAAGTTCGGGGTTGCAGGTACAAATTGAATTCATCTCATACTTCAGGTTGGTGAATGGTGTTCTATGGATTGAGACTCGAGTATGCCTTGGAAGGCAGCTCGAATTACATAGCATGGAAAGATAGAATGTAAGTTGTATTAGAAGAAAATGGCTTGAAGGATTTCATTGATCAATAAATCCCGAAGCCAGCAGCAGCTAATGCACAAGAGTTGGTTGAGTGGAAGAAGTGTGTAGTGAAGGCAAGACGGATCATCCTGGAGGGAGTTTGAGACCATATTGTCTCGAGTCTCCATGGGAAGGATACTCTGTTTTCAATGTGGAAGACATTGAAGGACCTCTACCAGAACAATAGTGACCAGAGGAAATTGGCGCTCAAGGATAAGCTTCGGAAAATCAAGATGGAGAAGGGCGATACTATTTCCGCATATCTGAACAAGCTTACCACCTACAGAGATGAGCTTAGTAGTGTGGGAATAACTACTGCCGATGATGATATGGTGAGCCTCGCTCTCCTCGGCCTTCCAAAGCGCTGGAACAGCTACCAGGACTCTATGAATGGAAGAGAGAAACTTATAGATTGGGAATGACTGTGGTCAGATCTGATGCAGGAGGAGATCAGGAGGATCACACGAGATGGTTCTTCATCAAAGAATGATGATGAAGAAAATTTGGCCTTAGCAAGTAAGGCAACGAAAGGGAATGGGAAGGCTTCCCATTCCAAATCGAATTCTTCTCATGGAGGGAAGAAGGTTGAAAAGTCTAAAGTGAGATGCTTTAATTGTCACGAGATGGGACATTATGCAACTAATTTCCCATCGAAGAAGTCCAAGAAGGGATCCTTGAAAGGATCGAAAGGTGAGGCATCAGCCTCTCAATTCAAAATGGACTTTACCCTCATCATATGCATGGTGTCATCAATGATGGGTTGTGTTTGGTATCTTAACAGTGGAGCCTCATTCCACATGACCGGCAATAAAAGTTTATTCAATACCTTGGAGGAGAAAGACCTCAAGATGCGCATAGAGATGGGTGATGATGGGTAGTATAGTGTTTCAGGAGTGGGCATAGTTGCTTTTCAGAGGGAGCATGGAGCTCCTCTCACCTTGACTAATGTGAAGTATGTGCTTAGACTGAAGAAGAACTTGGTATTGGTCGCGATGTTGTAGGGCAAAGGCTACGATGTTGTCTTCAATAAAGGAAAGGTGTTCCTAAGACACATAGCCACGAGTCAGACCAAGAGGATTGCGATTCGGGTGAAGAATCTCTATAAACTAGAGGTAGATGATTGTGTAGCTTTGAGTTTGAAAGCAGAATTGGTGCAAAGCCAAGACATTGGCGGGTTATGGCACAGGTGATTGGGCCATTTGCATCATGGGGCCTTGAAGATAATGCAGCAGATCTCTACAGGACTTCCCAAAGGTAAACTTGAGCAAGTTGACACATGCAAAGATTGTACCTTGGGAAAGTACGCCAAGTCTTCCTTTCATAATCGAGACAGTCGAGCAGAAGCGATCTTAGAGCGAATTCATACTGATTTGTGTGGACCATTCTCGATAGCATCCACAGCGAAGCAAAGTTATTATGTGATTTTCATTTATGATTATTCTTGTAAATGCTGGATTTATTTCATGCAGAAGAAGGACCAAGCCTTCTCAAAGTTTTTTGAGTTCAAAGATTTGGTCGAGAAAGAGTCAGGGAAGAAGATCAAGGCCTTGCGAAGCAACAACCGTGGAGAATATGTCTCTCAAGAGTTTAAGGACTTCTGTGCAGTGGAAGGAATTAAATGAGAGTTGATGGCACCTCATAACCCACAGCAAAATGGGGTGGCTGAGAGGAAGAACAGAACGATTGTAGGGGCAGCATGGGCGATGATGCATGACCAAGGCCTACCACTTCATTTGTGGGCTAAGGCATGCAACACAGTAGTCTATTTGTAGAATAGAAGCCCGCATCACATACTTGGGATGAAGACACCAGAGGAAGCTTTCTCCAGTAAGAGACCAGATGTGAGTCACTTCAGGATCTTGGGCTCATCAGTATATTTCCATGTGACAAAGAATGCATGGAAGAAGCTTGTGCCGACAGCAAAGTTGGGGATACTTATGGGGTACACTGATACACCCCACAACTATCAGGTGTATCTACCTACCAGTCAGAGGACAGTGGTTTGTAGAGATCTCAAGTTTGATGAGCAGAAGGCCATGCAGGTTTCCCTTGAGAGGGAGCTCCAACTACAGGCTATGGAGGAACTATTGGTTACTAAGGAGGAGGAGCCTTAGACTGATGTGGAGAAGCTGCATGCAGAGGATCCAAGAGTGGAGAGATCCACTCAAGAAGAGTCTTTAACAGATGGACAGAAGTGCACAAGAGAAGCTAACAGATTGTTGTTGAATGCGAGAGAGAATGTGGGAGAACCATCTTCTCAGTGCAGACAGAGGAGGTCACCTGAGAGGTACACTAGATACATGGCCCTTGTTGGGG
>APFE031614967.1:5976-77277 GCA_000404065.3 Pinus taeda | reverse complement strand
CAAGAGTTGAGCACGGTGGTTAGCGCCATGATCGGTGGTCGACTAAGGCAATCTGCAACATTATTGGTGCTGCCCTTTTTATACTTGAAATTCAAGTGAAACTGTTGCAGGTATGTAGACCACTTCTGATGGCGATCATTCTGCAATTTCCCTTGGGTCTGTATGAACTGTAGAGGTCGGTGGTTTGTGTGGATGACCGTTTCCTTCCCCAAAATGTAATGCTTCCATTGTCGGCAGGCCTGTACAATGGAATACATCTCTTTATCATAAGTGGGGTACTTCCGGACTGTGTCTGAAAGTGTTTCACTGTGATTATGCCACTGGATGTCCATGTTGAGTAAGGATTGCCCCAATAGCATAGTTAGAGGCATCTTTCTCGACCTCAAATGGTTGTTGTAAATCTGGTAACGCGAGCACTGGTGCCGTGCAGAGGCGATCCTTCAACTCCCTGAATGCCTTCTGTTGAGATTCAGACCAAAAGAATTTTGCTTTCGCCCCGCCCTTGGTGACTTGACTCAAGGGCCACGAAATATGAGAAAACCCCAACACAAACCTGCGTTAGAAGTTGGCAAGACCTAGAAAACTGCGGAGCTCTGTTAGAGTGGTTGGAGAGGGCCAATCCCGAATGACTTGGACCTTGGCTGGATCGACATGCACCCCCTGTTCATCAATGATGTATCCCAGATACTGAACCTTGGCCATGCCAAAAGTGCATTTCTCCAAATTGGCACATAGCTGGTGTTGCCGCAGTGTTTGGAGAACCTGTCGGATGTGGTGAAGGTGCTCTTCCCAACTCTGGCTAAAGATCAGAATGTCATCCAAGTATACTACTACAAAGGAGTTGTTGAATGGCCGCAAGATGTCATCCATTAGCCTCATAAAGGTTGCAGGAGCATTCGTCAATCCGAAAGGCATGACCAACCATTCGAAGAGGCCCTCCTTGGATTTGAAGGCAGTCTTCCACACATCTGAGGGTTCGATTGGTACCTGGTGATATCCTGACTTCAGATCGATCTTGCTGAAATATTTCGCCCCCTTTAGTTGGTCTAGGAGGTCATCAATCCGCGGGATCGGGTATCTGTTACGGACAGTGATCTTGTTCAGCGCCCGATAGTCAATACAGAGTCTCCACGTACCATCCTTTTTCTGTACCAACACTATTGGGCTCCCACAGGGTGAAGAACTTGGACGGATGTGACCTTTCTCCAGGAGCTCCTGAATCTGCCTCCTGATTTCATTGTTCTCCAGAACAGATCGCCGATAAATTGGTCCATTGGGTAGCGGCGCACCTGGGGTCAGATCGATGGAGTGCTTGACTTGACAGTGCCGAGGAACCCCTGCCGGGGAGGTGAAGATGTCTTCGTACTCCTCCACAATCTTGTCCATCTGTAGCTGCCGTGCAGAGGGACCCCGTTTGGAGGCCGCGGCCACTGTCTTCTTCTTCTCTTGAGGGCGTATCATCAGGAAAACAAATTTCCTGGTTTGGAAATGATCTTACTGCATTGTTTTGCAGTAATCAAAGAGATGGCGGCAGGTGGTGCTACCTCTGGTATCTTTAACAACTTATTTTCCAATGTAATAATAACAGCACGGGGCCTTGATTCATACATAGCATGTCGCTTCCACAAGTATGGTTGTCCTAGTAATACATCACAAACCTCAAGGGGAGCAATGTCACACAATACCTCATCCGTGAAGGGCTTGATGTTGTACGGAAGGCGACACTTCTGGCTCACGCGAAGATCTCGTCCTTGGTGAAGCCACCCAATGGTGTATGGTTGTGGATGTGCTGTGGTCGGTAAGCCCAACCGCTTCACGACCTCGGCCGAGATGAGGTTTTTTTGACTCCCGCTATCAACAATGAACTGTATCGGGGAGCCCTTTACCCACATCTGGGAGTGGAAGAGACGCTCCTCCTCCTCTGGATCTTCGGGTTCATTTTTCTGGATCTTTGCGGTGGCAACAGTGGCGCTGGGGGCCGCATCAATGATCTGCTTCCCTTTTTCATACCCCCTATCAGGTCTAACTCAGAGTCGGAACATGAATCTGATTATGAAACCTTTAGCTCAGCCGCCAGTGACTGCTTGGCCCGACACTCACTTGTGTTGTGAGTGGAGCTCTTATGGAACTCGCACCATTTTCCAGTGTCCTTTCTCAGCTTCGCGGCGCTGTTCTTTGCTTGCAGCTTTGGCTGGTTGTCTTTGGCTGTCCCGCCTTGGCTTTGTCCTTTGTTCTGTGGTTTAGGGGCACCTTTCCCCTGCTTTGGATTCGCAGATCCAAAGTCTTGCTTCGTTTGTTTAAACTTCTGCTCGACCTTGACGGCATATCGGTACGCTGCGCCGAGCGAGGGGATGTTTAGGAATTGTATTTCTTCCTGGATGTACTTGTGCAGATAGCCACGGTATTTGAGTATCAAATGTTGCTCTGAATCCTTGATACCCAACTCTGTGTGAAGAGTATGGAAAACATTGGTGAACTCCGGCACGTCTTGGTCCCTTCCCTGCCGCAGCGTGGTCCACTTTATGTATTCATCCTCATAGCTCCCGACAGGGTAGTACTGCTCCTTGATGGCATCCCAAAACGAATCCTAGGTGGGTGCGGCTGAAAATAGTGAGCCAGTACTTTCATCCTTCTGCGCGCAGTAGGTTTCCCACCAGTCCTTGACGTGGGGGGCTGCTTTGAGGAGAGCAAAAACAATCTTTTCCCGGCTCGAAAATTCATGAACAGAAAAATAACCCTCTAGCAGATTTAACCATTTATCTACGGCGTCTGCGTCTATCTGACCTTCGAATATGGGGATTTCAAAATTAACTTGTACCTTAAAGGGTGTGGCGTTTCCAGAGTAGCTGCTGGAAGCCGATGCGTTGCTTCTGGGTAGCCACTAAAGGATCTGGGCAAAGCTGTCCATCATCGCGTTCTGTTGTCGCTCGAGGGCTTCTTTGAGCAAGATTTTGATGGGATCTCCTGCCCCCTCACCTTTCTTCTTGTCCACCATGGGAGGTCGTCGGGATTTGCGAGGTTGGTCTTGCAAAGGTTCAACCAATTCAAGTCCTAACTCCTTATATCCTGACCTTGTTGGGGACATGCAAAGAAAAACAGAGAAAAAGTAGACCGCTCTAATACCACTGATCCAGACTTAAACAGGAACGCAACAAATTACAGAGATAACCATGTACACAAAGATGCAGCGGAAATAATACTTCATTTCATTAATGGAAAATACTGAAACATGATTACAATCAGAAATGGAAACAAACTAGCTAGGGCGATGGTAGCTTATCTCTGAGAAGAGATGTGAAGACTACATGCCTCTGAACTATGTTACAATGAGGCTCGAAGGCGTATTTATTGTTGAGAAACAATGAAAAAACCCTTAACATTCCAAAACCTAACCCTAGGAGATGAAACGCCAAACTGTGGGCCCCGTTTGGGGGTAAGTTGGTACATCAACTTCCCGGGGTCGTAACTTTAGCATATGATCTCCGTTTGACGCGTACAATAGCTCATTAGAAAGATCTATTCGAGCACTGTCATTGTTGGAACGACAACACTGGTCCATGTTCCCGTGTTGCCCCTGGGATCCAAAAAAACGTCGTTTAGGGCCTCAAAACGGCTCCGGAAGTTCAGGACCCGAAAAACTGCTAAAAATAGTAAGTTGTGCTACAATTAAGGAAACTGAAAATGCTGAGAAAGACAATGGTGGGGGTCCATGTGGACTTGGCAGGTGGCCACCAATATCCACCTGGATCAAATTGAGCATAATATTATTGACATTGAACCTATAAAGCTTAAACCAACTTGAGAAATAATAAAATGGGAGAGGAAAAAGTCACCAAGAGATAAGACTACTTCCTACTTGTTGAATAATTGGCAGAGAAGATGCCTTTAATAAGGCAATGGATTGGGGAAGGTCGGGGCTTAGATCACTCCCCTATGTTTTTGGAGATCAAGACTATGGGACACAATCTCTCTAGTTCCTTTAAACTTAACTCTATCTGGCTTAAAGATTAATGTTTTTGAGATCTAGTACAAACAACTTTGAAGCCCTATAAACCCCGCTCGGGTTTATTTGGGGGAGGCCAATATGTAGTGAACCTAAAAACTATAAAAGAATCAACCATAAATTGGTCAGTGAACGAATAGGAGAGGAATTCGAGGGAATTTAGTGGGTTAGAGGAAAAAATCAAAGCCATATATGAGGAAGCTACAAAAGGTTTCAAATAGATGGAATTAAAAGAAAGGCTAGTACTCTTGGAAGGGAGAAGGAAAATCCTTATGGAAGATATCAAAGCCACGTGGAGACTCAAAAGTAGGGCTATCTAGTTGGAGGCTAGATTTGAGAATACCAAACTCTTCTAGAACTACACCAAAGGAAGGAAGATGTGCAACACAATATACAAGTTGAATGACCATAAAGGGAACATTGTCTCATCTTTCAAGGACTTGGAAAAGCTTTGTAAAAACCATCCTAGAAATATTTTCAAGGAACCACCAGGAGTTAACATTTCCAAGGTGGTCTGATTAGCCCTGTACTTCCCTAGTTTTGCTACAAATGCAAACAACAACCATGTAATGGAGGTTGTTACAGAGGATGGACTTAACAAGGTGTTCGGAAGTTTTCAGAGGGAAAAATCATGGGCCTAGATGGGTGGTATGTTGAATTTTTCTGGGACTCTTTGATACCCTGGGTGAGGAAATCCTTAGGTTTATTGAGGAATCTTGAACATTGGGCTATATTCAGGCCTCCTTCAACTCCACCTTTATATATTTAATTCCTAAAGTGGACAATCAATTTAGTTTTGATCATTTACTAGGTCATCGCAAAAATAAACACACAAAAAGTTAAATCCATTCTCTCCAATCTAATCTCAAAGGAACAATTTTCTTTCTTGGAAGGGAGAAAAAAATCATGAAATTATTGGTGTAGCCTAGGAAGGACTCCATAACCTCAAGTAATGAAAATTGAAGGGTACAATCTTCAAAAATGATCTCTCAAAATCTTTTGAATGAGTAAGTTAGCTCTGCATTCAGCTCCTACTTACTCATCTAAGATTTAGGTTAAATTTTGTTAAGTAGATTATGAATTGAATTTCCATTGTTTCTCTTGTTGTGCTAATCAATGCCTTATCTTTTCCCTTATTATAAGAAAAACCAAGACTTAGACATGTTCTCCCTCTCTTGACCCTCCTTTTTCTATTGGTAGTGGAGGGACTTAGCAAATCCCTATGGGAGGTCCACAAAAAAGGTGGTCTACAAGGAATCAAAGTAGCCCTGTTGGAAAATGTAACTCTGTTCGGTCTTCAATAATGTACATGAGTCATCATGTAATGTACTTGTAAAAAGAATAAAGAGGATAAATTTTATTATTATTGTTGTGTTTTAGATCAAAGTCCCCATTGAGAACGTCTAGAGTTTATTTTGAGTCTATAGAGTTATTGTACATTTAAAGAGACCCTTCTTGGGATTTTGAATCACGTAAAAAGGTTAAGTATTGAGTCAAATATGAATTATGTAACCTCCATGCCATGTCGGCCTAAGGACCTATTGCAGCAGTTACAACCACCCTCCAAAATTTTGGTTCGCATGAAAATTTCGGAGTGCCTATCATGGATCCTATGATAGATTGTTCCTTGGTCACTTATTGGTAAGTTAATGATGTCAAGCCCCTGTCCTTTATCTTAAGAGTTGTTCATGTTATCATATTTATGTAGTATGTGTCATCTTTGGGCATCGAGATTATTGTTTGTCATGCAAATAGAATTTTGTTCTTCTTCGAGGGGAAGTCTTGTGCATATGGGTCATTCTCATTACATAGACATGTTTCACACTCACTTCATGCACTCTTCTGACAAAGGTTGTTACATCAAGAAAAGTGTGTTTTATATGTTCTGGATGGTCTATGTTGTATCACTAAGTGTTCATGTGTGATCATATTCAAGTTCTATCAATATGCACATCAATTTCATTGATCTCACACTTAGCCAGTTTCCCGAGAAACCTAGCCTTGTCCAGCTTTCTGGAGCTACACACTTTGCTCCTGTAACCCTTGAGATTTTTCCCTTGCCTATTGGAACTATGCAATGCCAAGATTCCCTAGCCTCCCTTGGCATCCAAAATTGCGCAATGGTTTCCTCCAATGTCCTTTCCCAGCCAGAATCCACAATTATCAAATTCTGCACAGTATTGTCTTCTAACCTGAAACTATGTAGATGTGTCCTCCTAGGACCCATCCCGCATCAGTGCCTTGCATTCAACAACTGCGCAGTATTGCCCCTTAGTGACCCAGGTTGTACTGCATGCAAAAACTGCACAGAGGCATCCTCCTAGGACCCATCCTGCAACAATGTCTTGCATCTCAAAACTGTGTAGTGGTGTCCTAGCTTTCCAATCTACCTTTCACTCAGAAATTGTGCAGAGTAGGTGGCTAGCCCTGCTTTGGAAAACTACGTAGATTAGGCCAACAGCCTTGTTCCCATAAATTACATAGAGCAGGCAATGCAACCAT
Organism: Pinus taeda; assembly: GCA_000404065.3. Lineage (NCBI taxonomy): Eukaryota > Viridiplantae > Streptophyta > Pinopsida > Pinales > Pinaceae > Pinus > Pinus taeda. The sequence goes on along the minus strand of APFE031614967.1, from coordinate 70,772 downwards.
TCTTTGAAAAACTACGTAGATCATCTTGGTAGCAGTCACTATCCGTTGAAGTTGCGCAGATCTATGTCTTATTGACTATAGGAAAATGTGACATGCTACATCACTCTCAAGGATTTGAGAAGAAGGACCAAGAAACCAAGTCACGATAAATGATCATGACCTCATGCAAAATTAGTTGGATGCATATCATCTCGAGGGTAAGTATGGTAAGTAAAGTACATCTCTTACTGGAGGTTGAAGGGCTGATTGTCATTTTCATATCATTGTGTCTTCAATAGCATGATTTTTGCAAGCACTGAAAGTCATTCCATGTGTTTCCCCTACGTGTCTTGATTCCTTTTCACTTGTTGAACCAACTGTCATCTTTGGCATGTTGATTGTTATGTCATGCTTGAGATTCAGTTATGGTGATTTCAAAGATTTTTCTTTATGTGTTTGGGTTGTCTTAGCTATGTGAACACCTGTTGCACTCACACACAAAGTTGTAAGCACTATCTCGCAACTGTCGCCATGGTCATCTGAAGGTCTATACCAAGTGTCACACTTGTCTCTTTCAATATTAGACAGTCCTAGAGAGGGTCATGCTTTTCCATGTTTTTCTTGTTGGTTTGAGGTGTATTTTCATCAAGTTATGCTAAGTGTGTGATCACAATGTCATGTATGCACGAGTTCACTTGCTCTCACACTTAGTCATTTTTCCTAAAAATCTGTCAAGTGGACAACCCTCCTTCAACTAGACCCCAACTGAACTGCACTGTGTAGTCTCAGCTCTTAGTGGCCCTGCTATGCTGCCTAGAACTGCGTAGAGCTTGAGGCTATCCTCTAGGGAAGCCTGCACTACACAATCTTGGAAGTGAATCAGCTGACTACCTCCCAGAACCGCACATAATTTGTCCCAAAATCTGATCCAATCTACGCTCCCTGTAAGATAATTGATGACGTCTCCCTCTAGTATTCTAGAAAATATGAACTGAACTATGAATCGAGGTTGCACTGCTCCCCAAAACTGTGCAAATTTTTCCCAGCTACTTGCCCTAAAATGTCTATAGAAGTTGCGCAGTCTTGTGAGTCGTGCCCCTGCTACTTATCACTACACTATTTAGGAATTGTGCAGATTTGACTAGGAGGCCTCTTGCTAGCTTTCCTTGTTCTTCCTCTAAGAATTACATAGATCTAATTGACAACCCCCCTACTGGCTTGCCCTTCTTTCCCTGAAAGTTGCACAGATCTAGCTGGTACACCTACTACTGCCCTTCTCTGCATTATTTCCGGAAACTACAAAACAACTGCCTGTCCTACAATATCTCCCAAAAATGTGCAATTATGACTAGAAAATCCCCGTAGTCGGGCATTCCTTGCTCTAGAAAATTGCGTATAATTTCCTGCCAGTGTTCCTTACTACTTAGCTCTTTCTCTCTTAGAGAATCTACATAGATTCTTATCTTGACCCCAAGTGACCTACCTAGTCCTCACCTTGAAAAATGCGTAGAGCTGTCCAACAGTTCCCCTGGACAGCCTTCCTTATTTTTCTCCTAGGAATTGCGCAGCTCTACCTAGATGGGTTCCACCTTGTAGCTGTCATTGCTGTATCGGATTGCACAAATCCTCCTCTTAGTGACATCTTTGCAGTTTTTCTTGGCAGTCCTCTAGAGTCTCTCATCCCAGCCTCAGTTGTGCTTTGCGCAGTTTGAGTGTCTTGTCCTCCTTCCCAGTCACCTTGACCTGAAAGATGAGAACAATGTATCATGCTAGGTTAGGAGGTTTTGGATTTGATGTTGTCCTGTAATGAGTAATTTGTAGGAATAGGTACATTGATGGATCATGGTATAACGATGCATGTGATGAACAAGGAGTGCATTCTAGAAGACTTGCTCATAGTTGAACGTACATACAAAGAGTATCAAATAGCAAGTGAAAGAAACACGTGCACGGAACCATCTTGTGAAGACTAAGACGATTGAAGACCCCACAACACAAAGCTATGCGAAAATGAAGACAAAGTACATTCAAGGACACATCCATCACTTAATAGCACAACAGATTAACATGGATATCACAGTCAACCATTACATGTCAATAGTGTCATGTCAAGTTGTGTTATGAGTTGTCTCGACCACCTTACTACTATGAGTTGTAACTATTGTAATCAAATGTAATGTGAAGTGAAATTCCAAGTGTCATTAGTAGAATGCAAACAATCATATGTAATGTAAAGAGTTATATGTAATGAATTAGAAGAGTCATGAGGGTAGTCCAAGAGTGACAAAGGGGAATGTCAAGGGTCACCCCACCCTTTGCTATATACAAAACCTCATAACTCATAGAACAGGATTTTGGGAGCCAAGCTTTTGCTAGGCATTTCTTAGAGAGGGCTTGGAGAGTATGGCGATGAGCCTTGGCTTCTCCACAGTGCAGAGTGAGTACATCTCTTTGGAAGAGCAGGCAATGTTGACTGTAACGATCCACTAATAGGGTTAGTGGTTGTCATGGTTGTATGTATGGATGGAAATTTCACTTTATATAATATGACAAATCCAACACGTTTTATGCATATGTTGTTATTGTATTTCAAATATTTTGGTTACTTTAGCAATGTATGTAGTTTTAACTTACGCATTTATGTATGGACTATGTCATATGTGATTTTATGAATCTTATTGAAGCGTGTTGTTGGTTTAACTCATGACTTTGGATTTGTCAGGTTAGTAGGTAACTCCTCAAAATGATATCTATATTATTTTAGGCTATTCATTATTATATACATAAGGGAGTGACTATTTAGTTTCATCTCCCAATGACTCTCCATTTTCTCTATTATTTATTTACACTATTTACAGTTGTTCACCCAATCCCTATGATTAGGTGTCAACATTCCCCCCTTAATCTGAAGGGATGTTGGTGAGTCCAAGCATCGTTTAGAATCTTTCAAGCTTTTCTTTTCCAAGTGCTTTGGTGAAGATGTCTACAATCTGATCATTAGTGGAACAATGGCAAAGATGGATTGTTTTGGCCTCAACATGATGTTGAATCAGATGATATTTGTATTGATGTGATTTGTTTGATCATGGAAATTTGGGTTCTTGGCCAACTTTCTTACCGAGGTATTGTCAATCATGAGTGGAGTCGAATCTACTTGTTTTACCTGCAAATCTTCCAAAACTTTCCTGAGCGAAAAAATTTCTTTTGTTGCCTCAGCTGCTGCCACATATTCTTCCTCTATTGTGGAATCTACTAGAACTGATTATTTGTGTGATCTCGAGGAGACAACTCCTGATCCAAGACTCATAGCATAACCTGAAGTGGATACCCCAGTTCTTTTGTCTCCATTGAAATCTGAATCAGAGTATCCAATCAAGCTGAAGTTGTCCACCTGTGTATACTTGAGTCCAAAGTCTTGAGTTCCCTTCAAGTACTTTAGAACTCTTTTTGTAGCAGACCAATGTCCCTCACAAGGCTTTTGCATAAACCCAGAGAGGATTCCAACAACAAATGAAATGTCTGGTCTAGTAGTAGCCAGGTAGTTGAGACTTTCTACAAGTTGTCTATACGGTGTTGCATCCTCAAATTCTTTTCCTTCAATGGATGTGAGCTTTAAGTTTTGTTCCATTGGAGTAGTGGGAGGATTGCATTCATCCATGCCAAACCTATTCAACAAATCTCCAATGTACTTCTTTTGAGAAAGGAATATGGACTTTAGATGTTGAGTTACTTCAATACCAAGATAGTAATGCACATAGCCCAAATCAGTCATTTCAAAACATTTCCTCAATTCCTTCTTTATGGATGCAATGTAGCTGTCATTGTTCCCTGTCATCAAAAGATCATCTACATATACCACAAGATATAAAACTATTTTTCCAACTTTATTGACAAACAAAGTTGTATCATCAAGATCATAATGTTTGAAATTGTGTTTCAGAAGATGCTCAATTAGTTTTTCATACCAGGATCGCTGTGCTTGTTTGAGGTCATACAAGGATTTCACATGTTTGCATAGTTTATGTTCATGTCATTTCACAACAAATCCTTTAGGCTCGGACACAAAAACATTCTCTTTTAGATATCCTTTCAAGATGGCAGTTTTTACATTCATTTGATGGACTTTCCAACTATTCTGAGCTATTAGGGCAAAGAGTGTTCGGATGGTAGCCCATTTTGCTGTTGGGGAAAAGGTCTCCTCATAATCGACCCCTTCCTTTCGTGCAAAACCTTTTGCCACAATCCTAACTTTGTGATTGTCAAGTGAGCCATCAATTTTATACTTGTTTTTGTACACCCACTTGTAGCCAATTGGTTTGGTTCCCAATGGAGGATCAACCAACTTCCAAGTGCCATTCTTTATCAAGGCATCATACTCCTTTTGCATTACTTCTTTCCATTCATCATGAGAAGCAACTTATTTGAATGAAGTTGGTTCAAAACTGTAGACAAATTCAATTCACAATCATAAGAAACATCCATATCAACTGGTGAATCAGAGTCATCTACATCAACTCCATTTTGCCAGGTTGAATTTCTAGTTCCTGTCTTTCCAACCTCATCAGGATGAACACTTTCAAGCATCTTTGTCAGCTACTTTTGGGGGACCTTTCTAAGATGGTCAAAACTTCTCAATTGATTGAGTTGGTACTGAATCAAGATTGAGTCTCCAAACTATGTCAATCACATCACTCAAAGTATCATCCGCTGTTGGAGTTTCATGTGAGGGAGAGAGTGCTTTAGAAGAAGATTCCACAGGTGATCTAGTATAGGGACCCCCCCTTCAAGATGTGGAATATGATTATCAATTGCTTATGATTTTGCATTTGCGAATCTATCCAAGCGATCAAGTTTCCGCTCAACAACATTGTCAGCTTTGGATGATTCAAGAACGATTACATCTATAGATACAACAAATGTTTTATTGACTTCATCATAGAGATGATATGCTTTGGAGGTGTTTGAATACCCGAGGAAGATACACTTACGACTTCTTGCACCAAGTTTTTTTCTATGTACCTTTGGTATGAAGGCATAACAGGTGGAACCAAAGACCCTGAAATGCTTTACCAAAGGAATGTGTCCATACCACATTTCATAAGGAGTCTTATTTCTAATAGAATTAGATGGACATCTATTCTTTACATATACAACACATAGAACTGCATTGGCCCAAAACATCAATTTTACATTTTTTAGAAACATCATGGAGTGCACCATATTTAAGATTTCCCTATTCATTCTTTTAGCTACTCCGTTATGTTGGGGATGATAAGGCACAGTTGTTTGATGTTTGATCCCATGTTGGTGAAGATAGTTTTCAAATTCATTTGAAGTGTATTCTTTTCCATTATAAGTGTGAATATAGCCAATATGAGATTGTGCATCATTTTCAATCCATGTATGAGAGTTCTTGAATGTTTGAAAAGCATCAGATTTGTTCTTCAATAAATAAACCCAACACATTCTGGTGTAGTCATCAATAAATGTCATCATATATTTATTTCCATTTGTAGAAGGAACAAGCATTGGACCACATAAATCTGAATGAATGAGTTCAATTTTTCTATGTGCTCTAGAATGTGAATCATGAAAAGACTAATTTCTATGCTTTCCTAGAATGCAAGTGTCACATTGATTAAGTTTCCTAGGAATTGTAGGCAAACCAGTAACACCATTTTTCTTCAACAAGTGGAGGCTGTCATAATTCAAGTGTCCAAATCTAGCATGCCATAATAAACTTGATGGAAATGTACCTTCTTCATAATAAGAATTGCATGAGAAATTTTGTGCACGAGTGGAGGTAACATGCAGCTTAAGAAGCCTTTCTTCTTCTATCCCCATCATGACAAGTGAGTGGTCTGATTATTTTCTCACCTTAACCTTTCCATCAAACATATGAATGGAGTGTCCTTGCTGGCAGATGTGGACCAAGGACAACAAGTTTTTCCTCAACTATGGGAGATATAAAACATGATGTAAAGAAAGTCTGGAAGACTAGGCAATTTAAGCTTGATTGTGCCAAGCCCTGATGGCTTGAGTTTTGATTTTTCTGCAAAATATACTACTCCATCAACATTGTCAGTAAATTCTTCAAAAAAATCTCTTCTAAAAGTCATGTGGCAAGTTTCTCCTAACTCAAGCAACCAATCATTTTTCCAAGAAGAAAGTGAAGCATTAAATAAGTCTTCATTTACTCCAATATTACAATGTGCCACAACATAGTGAGTGGATTCAGGTGCTTTACCTTTCTCTTTGACATTAGTTTTACCTTTGGTTTGGTTTCTTTCCTACTCAATTCTGTCCCAAGGCAACTTGCATGTGGATGCACCATGTGATCCATCTCTTTTGCAGCTTATGCAATGGAAATTTGACTTTTCTCCTTGAGAGTGTCTACTCCCCCACCTCGAAAATTTCTTCCTCTTCCTCTTCAACTACCTCTTCCTCTGGAAGAATCCTATGGAAAATTGTTCTCTCTATGTGCAAGACATGCAACCCCTTCAGAAGACTGAGGAGCTGTCTTCTTCCTAAACACTTTCTTTCTTTCAACATATTTTTTCATAAGGGAGTCAAAGGTAATATCTTTGAGGTTTCCATTTTCTTGCAATGAATCAAGATCATTTGAGTAAATGGGATAAAGTGCCATGAGAAAAGATAATATAGGAATGTCTAGTTCAACATTAGTGACTTTGATATCATGCATAATAGATTTTACTTCTAATGCAAGAGCAAGAGGATCATCATTTTGTAAATCAAGGCTGAACAATTTAATCATGAGTTGAAAAACTTCAAGTGCGGAGTGTGAGTCATAGAGGTCCTTTAGTTTTTGTAAGTCTTTCAAAGAATTTGAAAATGACGAAATATGGCGACTCACCTCTTCATTCACCGATGCTGCAATCAATGCATAAGCCTTGTTGTTCTTAGTTTACCAAATGGAGAATTCGTTGTCTGAGTTAGGTTGTTATGGCTCTTTGTCTCCATCTCCAACACACACTCCTTTCCACAACTCATTAAAAATGAGAGTGTTTGATTTTCCGTGACCATTTTAGATAGTTCTCCTTGCTGATGAGAACCACTCCCATAATAGATATCAATCAATGCATTTTAAAAAATTAGTGTATTGTAAAAAAAATGTACCTTTGCTACCAATATGCTGTAAGAAATTGCAATTCTAATGCATATAACAAAAGGTTTGTATGGAGGAGGGAGAATTTGGGAAAAAGTATTAATTGTGTATTGACCAGAGTGTAAAAAATGGTGCAGAGCGTTATGATATATAATTGAGCAGAGTCCCGTAACCGGGAGAATCATTGCATGAACATAGTTTTGCTGGAACCTATATCATTTTTTCTTCCATAAGCTAACACTGAGTCCCATAAATGACAAAGAAAGGAACAATGGTGGCTGGTGCATGCTTAGCGAGTGGCGGCACAACTGGGGGAGGACAAACTAGTTGTTGAGCTTAATTTGCAACCTATCTATCTCTTCAAATTCGGTTTATTTACACTAGAAATCTGCCCAGAATTTATCTCTGAGGTAACATGCAACCCCAGGAAAGAAAAATTCATCCAGAAGCAATTTTAGAGTGGTGTACAACTCTCCTGCTATTACTTTTAGAACCATGGCTAGCTTAGAATTGGAGATTCGGTCATAGGAATTAAATCTAACCATGTTCAGATGATGCACTTAGTCTTATGCATTCCCAACAAACTCAACCCTCCTCAACAACACTTCAAATTCAAGGACTCATGTGTGAAGTTGTCTTCAGGTGGCAGAAAATCAACTCGGGTAGGAGATATGTCATACAACAACAAAAATGAGTGGGTTTCATTTCACCTTCCTCAAGGAACCCATCTAGCCAATGAAAGGAAAGCTCCAGACCCAGCGTAAGCTCTAGAAATCAACCTCTAGTGCAATGTTAGTTTTACAAAATATGCAGAACATAGATATGAGCATTCAGCATGATATAGGGACATAGGACAAACTACATAAAGAAATTGGTAGAAGGGAGTTACAAGGGCATAATGGGATGCCAAAGATAGAGGATGGGACTTGTGCGTCGATACCATGTCAGGCCAGGAGGTAACTCCTCAAAATGACATCTATATTCATTTAGGTTGTTCATTATTATATACATGAGGGAGTGACTATTAAGTTTCATCTCCCAATGAATCTCCATTTTCTCTATTATTTATTTACACTATTTATAGTTGTTCACCTAATCCTATGATTAGGTGTCAACTGGATTGTCAACTATTATGCTTTCCAGTTTGTGATGTCATTCAACTCATGTTTTCCTTGTAGGCTACGTACTATTACACACTTCTAAGGGATACACTTATTTTCCCCCTTCGTGTGTTAGAACCTCCCCATGCATCTCTCTTGACTCGCTGCAAGGTCACACACTTACTTCCGGGAAGGAGATCTTTCTTACCTCTGACCACTGTTGCAGTCAAGGCATAGATTTACTACCCACTACTAGGACTCCTACTCCAAACGGGGTGAGGTCTAGTTGGGACTTCTTACTGGGGAGATCCCATGACATGTTTGTGGGTCCAACACCGTCAACATTTCTAGTGCTAGAAGGAGGGCAAGATGACAAGCTGAGTCCTTAAAGTCTATTTTGAATCTTAACACATCGATCATGACTTATGTTATGCTTCATCCTCTGAGATGTATGTCTTATGGAAATGAATTTGAAGTCTTAGAGGAGTTTTGAAATATCTTATTACAAAACACATATGAAGGTGAAGGCAGAATGGCCTACCGTAGACATAGTGTTGTCTTTGCATGTCTTTGTGACAACTACAAAATCCATGAGGATTACATGATATGTACGTTGTTTACATTCGTGCTTTGAGGACACCCATTACAATGGCTTGTCACACTAGAAAATAAACCCATTCACTCTTTTAGTTAGAAAGTTAACCGATTCTTTCCATCATTTTGACCGTCAAGCACTCAATAAAAAAATTATGAAATTATGGAAAGCACCTAATGAATCCATTGAGAGATTTCACGTTCTCTTTCTTAAGCTTGCATTTTGATTTCCTAAAGTTGAAATTGATTGCGAATTTCTTTGTGAAAGATTTCACTATCTTCTTCACATATCTAAAAATCCACAAGTCTTAGAATCATTTGAACCCCTCCCAACATACCTTGGTGTTAGAGCTGCCAAATCTAAGAAGGACAAGGTCACTGTCACAAGTGACTATCTATCCTCATCCCATCACATAGCTTTAGCTCCACAGCACAAGGTGGGAGAAGGTGCACACCCATCTATTGAACTCTCACATCCTCCCACCCCACTTTCTCTTGATTTCTGTGTAGATTTGGTTGGAAATACAATTGGTTGTCACGTGAACTTGTTTCCTCAACCTTTGTCCCCGCATTTTGTTGATCTTATGGATTGTGTTTTTCTGTGTTCTCTTGTTCTAGACTCCACACTTGTTGTTCACAAGGATCAGGTTGTCGATGGAGTTGATATTGTGTAGCCAACCTACGCTGTCATTCGTCATGAGTGTGTGTGGGAATTTGAATGAGAACCTGTAGTGAAGGATGACCTCCTTCTATCCTTGCCTCATCCACTCTATCTTGACATCTCTTTTGATTCTTCCACTTTTGATTTTCCTTGTGAAAAACCATCAGCACATGTTTCTACTTCCGATCATTCACAAGACACACTAGATGTCAGTTTATCATTGCATTGTGGAGAGGACACATAATTCTTTGAAAATCTATTCAATATTTCATCTGTCATTTCCGAAAACATAGAGGATAAACATTATTTTTCCTCATCAACCCCTCTACATGATTCATCTGACCATGAGGATGATAATGAACGTCCCAATTTTTTTTATCATGGTTTTCTTGATTTCTGTACTCCTTCATTTGATCACGATGTTGGTTCACTTACTGTTAATATTTCCAAGCCACTAGCCTTTGATGATCTATCTACTGATGAAGTGGAAATATCTCAAGATATCGAGGCACTTTAGCCTGCACTGATGGTTATGTTAGGCCCTCACTGTCCCGAGGTCAGTTCCACTCCTGATCAAAAATAGGTTGAAACACCTTAGGCTCCTCATCACTCTCCTATGTGCCTTCAATATCAATCCAGTTTACAGAATTCACATCCTTTGCCAGAATCACATGATCCCATTGCTCGTGCATTGGAGGAATCATACACAACGAGAAATCTTGCTAAACATAAGTTGTCTTTATTTCTTATGTTTGCTCATTTTTCACAGCCAAAGGAGTGTACATGCTTATCGTCTGCATGCAGTGTGTTCCATAACCTTGATAGGTACATAGGATGTTTATCTTGTTCTTTTAATCTTTGTTTTCTATGGATTCTTTGAAACTCAGAGCATGTTGGTCTTCACTGATTTAACTTTCTTATTTTCTAGTTTACACGTTTATCTTTCTTGTCAACCATGCCTTCACCAACATGGGTCAACCAATGCATCAGTGGCTACATTGGAAATATCACCTTACATGATCGGGCCTATGCACTGTTTAGTTTAGGAGTAGGATTAGTATTTGCTTCCCTATTTGTTTTGTTTTCATGTTTTCTTGCTTACTTGGTTTGGTTTGCTTGCTTGATTTCTTTTCTTACTCATTTTTCTTTTGCTTTACTTCTGCTCTTTGCTCTCTTGTTTGTTTTCTTGTTTGTACTCATAGCTTTAGTCTCACATGAAACCATGTTTGGATCTCAAGACAAGCTGGGAAAATATAAGAGGACTTGTACAACTATCAACATTTGGTTATCTGTTGACCTCTCTCTTTATGAAGATCTTGTTTGCCTTCAGTCGATGATACCCTAATGGAAAATACATTCTGTTCAGAGTGAGTCTTTGTGAAAACACAAAGCTTACACTGTTAACTAGTACCAATTACTCTAATCATTTTTTTTTTGGTTAATCCTTGTCAACTTAGTTAAGTAGAGTAATGTGAGGGGGGAACCTTAAAAAGTATGTCAGAGGTATATATAAGATACTTCTATGAAGGGACAACCTCTTCTGATCGTAATAAGTTTGGATCCCTCTTCCACCTCTGAAATAAATAAGTGCATATGCATAGTTCTTTGAAAAAAAGAAAGAAATGAAAAATAAATAAGGTGAAAGAAGAGAAAGTGTTCCTATGCAGAGAGGTGATGCAAGTAACTCTGTTGGGGTACTGACTAGATTCACTAGTAGCAGAGCGATGCTTGTGTTCCTGCGTGACTTTGTCGGGGTACTGTCCAAGCTTGCTGGTAGTGGAGAAACACCAGAGATGAAACTAAAACTATGATAGTCGTTTTACTTGTGCATCAAAATACCCCTCATCCCCAATCAAAACAACTTAGTTGACTTGGCTTTGTATGTGCGCTGACAAATCAAGAGAATGGTAAGGAACACATCTTTCACTCAAGCCAGTGAGGAAGCCATGACAATCAAAGAATCGAACAATACTTTTGAAAGAGTTACACTCGCTTTCACGAGACAAGGTCCATACAGAGAGCTGGAGTCTTGCCAATGTGTTGCCAATGTTGCAGCGGCTACAACCACCCTCCAAAATTTTGGCTTGCATGCAAATTTCGGAGCCTACCATCGATCTTGTGATCAATCATTCCTTCATAAGATGATGACCTTGAGCCCCCCTCCTTGATTTTAAGAGTTATTCACGTTCTCATATTTATGCATTATGTGTCATCTTTGGGCATTAGGATTATTGTTTTTCATGCAAAGAGAATTTTTTTATGCTTCAAGGGGAAATCTTGTGCGTATGGGTTGTTCTCATTACATGGACATGTTTCACACTCACTTCATGAACTCTTGTAACAATGGTTGTTTTATCAAGCAGAGTGTGTTTTATATGTTCTAGATGGTATATGTTGTATCACTAATTGTTCATGTGTGATCATAGTCAAGTTCTAGCACTGTGTATATCAATTTCGTTGATCTCACACTTAGCCAGTTCCCCAAGAAACCTAGCCTCATCTAGTTTTCTGGAACTGCACACTTTGCTTCTGCAACCCTCAATATTTTTCCCTTCCCTACTAGAACTGTGCAATGCATAGAGACGCCAAACTCCCTTAGCATCCAAAATTGTGCAATGGTTTCCTCTAGTGTCCTTTCCCAGGTGGAACCCATTATCATCAGAAATTACGCAGTATTGTCCCTTAATTGCACAATCTGTTTTGCAACCTGAAACTATGCAGATGTGTCCTCTAGGAACCCATTCCGTAGCAGTGCCTTGCATTCAGAAACTACACAATATTGCCTCTCAACTGCCTAGGCTACACTGCAAGAAAAAATTGTGCGGAGGTGTCCTCCCAGGATCCATCCCATAGCAATCTCTTGCCTCTCAAAACTGCGCAATGTTTTCCCAGTTGTCCAATCTACCTTGCATTCAGAAATTACATAAAGATGACAACCAAACTTTCTCTGGAAAACTTCACAAAGAAAGCTAGTAGCCTGTCTCCCATAAATTATGTAGAGTAGGAAACCCAACTTTGCAATGGAAAACTACACATATCATCCCAACAACAGTCACTATCCACTGAAACTGTGGAGATCTATCTCTTAGTAACTACATGAAAAGGTGACATTCTACATCACTCTCAAGGAGTTGAGGAGAAGGACCAAGAAGCCAAGTTATGATAAAAGATCGAGACCTCATGCAAACTTCATCAGATGTGTATCATCTCGAGGGTAAGTATGGTAAGTAAAGTACATATTTTGAAGTACATCTCTTAGTGTATCTTGAAAGATGGCTTGCCATTGTCATATCATTATGTCTTCAATAGCATGCATGCTTGCAAGCACTGAAAGTTATTCCATGTGTTTCCCCTACGTGTCGTGCTTCCTTTTCACTTGTTTAACCAATTGTCATCTTTGGCATGTTGATTGTTATGTCATGCTTGTGTTCCAGTTATGGTGATTTCAAAGGATTTTCTTTGTGTGATTCGGTTGTATTAGATATGTGAACACCCATTACACTCACATGCAAAGTTGTCAGCACTGTTGCGCAAGTGTTGTCACAATCATTCAAAGGTCTATCCCAAGTGTCGCACATATCACTTTCACCATTAAATGGTTGCGGAGAGGGTCATGCTTTGCTATGTTTGCCTTGTTGGTTTGAGGTGTCTTGTCATTGAGTTATGTTAAGTGTATGATCATAATGTCATGTATGCACAAGTTTGATTTCTCTCACACTATCATTTTTCCTAAAAATATGTTGACCAGACAACCCTCCTTCAACCAGACCCCAACTAAGCTACACTGCATAGTCTTAGCTCTTAGTGATCCTACTCTACATCCTAGAACTGCACAGAGCTTAAGGTTGTCCTCTAAGCTAGCCTACACTGTGAAATCCTAGAAGTGAGCCAACTAACTTCCTCCTAGAACTACACAAAATTTGTCCCAACGTCTGTTCTAATCTTCACTTCCCGCAAGATCACTCATCAAGCCTCCCTTTGGTCTTCTGGAAAATCTGAATTGGACTATTACCTGGGGCTGCACTACTCCTAAAAAATGCGCAAAAGTTTCCCATATGCCTACCCTATACTATTTGTAGAAAATGCACATTCATGTGGGGCCGTCCTTGCTGCTTGTCATTGAGTTGGTCCAAGGAAGTCTGTAGATTTGACTGGCAAGCCTCTTATTAACTTTCCCTGTTCTCCCTCTAAGAATTGTGCAGATCTGATTGACAGACCCCCTTCTGGCTTACTCAACTGTCCATGAAAATTACACAGATCTAGCTGGTACACCTGCTAGTACTCTGCTCTGTACTATTTCTAGAAATTGCCCAACAACTTCCTATTTTGCATTGTCTCCCAAAAATCCACAGGTATGACTAGCAGCTCCCTAGTGTCCGACATGCCCTGCTTTGGAAATTGCGCAAAATTTCCTACCAATGTCACTTGTTGCTCAACGCTTTCTCTCTCAGAGACTCTACATAGATTCTTAGCTTGAACCCAAATAACTTGCCCAATCCTCACCTTAAAAAATGCATAGAGATGTCCAACAGTTCCCCCCTATTAGCTTCCTATTGCAATAGGTTTCATATTTCATGATTGACTATTTACATGCCAAATATGTCATCTTTTTATTGCTGCAAAGTTCCATATTTCCATCAAGTTCCATTTTTGAAGAATCATACCATTTTTGAAGAGTTTTACAATTAAGGGAAATCTAAACAGCTTAATCTTGGCTTCCCTAGGTTTAAATTGCTTGTTTTAGAAGATAGAGAATAAAATCTGTCCAAACTATTTAATCTTGGCAGATAAGTAGATAGGTAGAGAAGCAAAGGAGCTCAACTGTTTAATCTGAGCCCTTGGAAGAAATAAGGGTAGATTTAGATAGGAGAACAGCTGAAAGAAAAGTTGAAAAGCTGGGTTTTCTAGTTCAAGTGCACCCAAACCAAAAAGAAGATAAAATGCTAGGTAAGTAGGCTGGGTAGGTAGTTTTGTGGTGGCTGAATGATCATTTGTGATCCATTTCATGTTTTCAAGTGTCAAATCTTTTAAGATCACAAGTATGAGGTAGTTTTTCATTCAGAGCAGCTCAAGCAAGGCATCTCTAACTCCCCCTTCTTCTTATTTCCCAAATCACTCACTAACATCCCCTTGAGGACCTTAGGATCTGCCCAACCAGTTCTGTTATCACTCCATTTTGGTGAAAATCCAAGTCAAGATTTGACTTTCTTTAGTCAAGAGAAGTCACATTTTTTGTGCAAAAGTCATTTCTCCACAGTTCATTCGCCCCCTATAAACTAATTTTTATTTCATAAAACTTAACTTTTCCCCTACACTTCACCTCACAGATTCATATTAACTCCTGACTTTATTATCTAGCTCCCTAAATCATTTCCCCTACCCCTATTCTACAAGATACTATATAAAAACCCCAAAAAACACTAAATATTCCTCCCCATGGCAACTATAGCCAAATACTAAAAGTCGAGAAACACTAGGTCCATTTGGGACCCATTGTTAGCCCCTCTGCGTTCATTACCCTTGGGATTTATTTAACTCCTGGTTAAATAAATAACCATATTAAACCCCCCGCACATGAAACTATACCATACCCCACACACGCATTGCATTTGGATTTTATTAATGTCTGATTAATGAATAACCATAGTCCCATGCCATAAAAACATTAAACCCAAAACCTAAGGTTTTAACCACCCACAGCCGTGAATAATTAACGTTTATCGGGCACGCGTTTATACTAAACCCCGATCATGTTGCCCTCCCATCCACCGTAAGATCAGGCCCTCCCAGATATGACGGCCCTAATGAATATTGGGCGCCCCTTCGTAGCAGTATGATAGTACCTGATGGTCGACGGTTTCACCGTCGTACACCGGGACAGCTGTCGACCTCCTATTACATCAGGCCACCCCTGACACATACCACTCCCGTACCAAAAGCGGTCCGACGCAAACCACTTACCACCCTCCCCGCTTGCCTACGTCACCACATGACGTTGCCACCATGTCGCCTGCCACTGTGCTGTACCTACGCCATGTCACCCGCTGACCTCATCACCCTGCCACCGTGTCATGATGATGTCATCATCCACGTCATCCCGCCACGTCACCCCGCTGATGTCATCCGCCGTACTGGGTCCCACTGCTGAAGTCATGCCGATGTCACCTCCAAAAGAAAAGAAAAAGAAAAAAAAAGCGCGAAAGGCGAAATCCCTGCTTAGGAAGCCCAGAATGAAAATCAGGGGCAGTTTTTGATGCACGCTAAGAAAATATGGCCAAAATGAAAAGCCTCAATCCAGCACATGGTTTGCAGCAGTTATTTTGTCCCGAGAGTAACAGAAAGGAGTGAATTGATCAGTTAAAAGAGTATCAGAACAGAGTTAAAGGCCATTAAAGCCGAGTCACATCAGATTTAATAAGAATCACAGCCACCTAAGAGTAGCAGAACTGCCTAAAGGGAGCAGATAGGAGATTTAAAGCTCAGATTCAATTAAAAAAGTACCAGTGAAGCGACAAAGAGTATCAGATCGACAATATCAAAGCAGGTGAACATTAAAAGCCTCCATCAAAGTCAAAGAAAGCGGTGAAGCCACTTAAGGATCTCAGATCACAGTTAATGCACATCAAAGCCACTCAAGAGTAGTGGAGCAGAGACCAATGCGCAGTTATGATAAATGGCTAGCGCATAACAGCAAAGGACACATTTCTACTCATTTTTGAGGCAGCTGCCCCAGTGCAACACTTAGATAAATATTTTATGCATTTACTTCAAGATAAGATAGATGAAAGCACTCATTTCCCTCAGATCTATTTAAGATCTACTGTAATAGATATTTTTGGGATATTTTCCCTGTATAAACCACCCTGATTCATTGCTTTGGGGGTTAATTGGTTGATAATACGAAGTTTAAACTTGCGTTGTATACTTTGAGAGCATCTATAATCAAAAACTGCTGGAATGCTTGGATGTTAAAACTGTCTGTTGTGTTTTTTAATGACTGAAGAGTGACTATGGAATGCCTGTGCTTCTACATGGCTCAATAAGTGTTTCTTACCTCTGTTTTCAGTTTTTATGTTTGCTATATCATCTATGTGCCACCATCTAAATAGCAAAAGGAAGAATAGTTTAGAATTTGCTTAGCAGCACCCTATGCTCAATTTCTATTATTTCTACATGTTTTGCTCAGGTATAGTTATGAATATGCATACTTAAATGATCATGTTTACAATGTTTCTTTCACATATGACTGTTATTTAGGAATTCTTGACTGCTCCTAGATAGGCATTCATTCACCTCCCTTCTCTGTTAGCTGATGAAAGATTCTTAGTTGCCTTTCATCTCTGGCCTTCATTCCATCCTTTTCAGCAATTGATATTGTTTTATGTGTAGCTATCCTGCTCTGTATTCCTCTTGTGACCAAGAAAACACAACAGCAAGCCCTAATCCATTACTCCATGCCCAATGGTTCGAACTTCTCACACTATGCATCCCAACTTTGCTTGAAAACATCATCCTTCCCACCAAACTCAAAACAAAACACAAACAACATCATAACTAGCCTAAAATCAGCCTCAAACAAAGCTAAATTATAAGAGATATCCCTCTCTGATTGCAGGTAGGCTAGGACCTGCAGTCTAAAGATTGGTTTGTGGTTACCTCGGCCGTATCCCTTAAGGAGACAAGGGACAACCTGAGTGATAACATACTGGCGACTCCACTGGGGACAATCTTCAGAAAATTCCAAAAAAGAAGTTAGAAGCTGGCTCCAAAGAAGAAAACACGTAATACCAGGTCAAATCTAGACCCAAATCCCCCAGCTACTTTTGAAAATCTCAATATAATCCCAAGGAACCTCAGGAAGCTAGAGCGAAGAGAAGATTTTGCTAATTCTAGTCCTGAAACAGTTCTGCCAAGTTGTGTTCCAACCCCTGTCAAAGTTTTATTTCGTTCAAACCCTGTTTCCCCTAGTTCATCATCCACCTCTCCAAGCACCTCTTCCACTCCTCCATTTACTGCGCATACTAATCCCATTACCACTGTTGTTGCTGTTGTTCCAGCTGCTCTATTTTTCCCTGCTGTTCCACTTATTCCTGTAAATATGGCTAATAAATATGCACCTTTACAGTTACCTGCAAATCCTGGGGCTATGCCCCAGGATTACCAAACTAAAATCACATATTTTGATGGTACTAGTTCTTGCATAGCCCTGCAACACACTAAGAAAATGCAGGACTATTTTGAGAGTTATGAAATAGATGAAGATCATGTAAGAATGAAGATTTTTGTACAAAGTCTCACAAGTGACATTAGGCCCTGGTTTAGAGCTCTTCCTGCAAGTTCCATAGCTAACCCAGATTCCCTTTACCAAACATTCCTTAATAGATGGGAGAAAAAGAAAGATCCACTGCACATTCTAGCTGAATATGATACTATCAAAAGAGGCCCTCAAGAGGCTATCTTAGACTATTGTGCAAGATTTAACAATGTGTATAATGTGATCCCACAGACCCTTAGGCCTCCTCCTGATCTTGCTTTATATAAATTCCCTGATGGTTTTGATACCAACATGGCCTATCAATTAAGGGAAAGAGCTCCTCAAAACTTAGCAGACATGCAGGATGTAGCTGTTAGTGTGGAGGCAAATCTGATTGCCAAAAGAAATAGAGCAAGAGCCGAGAGAAGAACCACTTTTAAAGAAGAACCTCCAGCATTTGAGTAGAAGTTGGATGCAATCTTCAATAAACTAAACAATTTTGAAGATAGAATGGGAACTATGGAAAGAAAAACATCATGGGAAGGACAACAAGCCAATACTGTCAGAAACCCAAATTTTAGGAAAAACCAAAACCCAAACGTTGGAAGGGCTAGCCCCGGCCATGATATAAGACCTCCTTTTCTTGAAAAATATGTTGAAACATCCACATCTAGTGAGCAGATAGAGGACACTCACATAAACTTGATGGGTTTGAAGAGTGAACAACAAGTTTTTCTAACCCAAGAAGACCAAGATGACCATGATATAAATCAATTTCAGACTAAGTCTGGAGAGTCTTTTAACTTTAAACAAGGCTATGATTCAGCAGTTTATGAGGTCCACAAACAGTATAAGCTGAGGACAAGAACCATAGATGTGCCCGAAAATGTTAAACCAAATGATATCAAGCAGCCTAAGAAGATTAAATGTAAGGCTGCTCTAACAGAACTTGCCGATAAAATAGACCCAAAATTAAAAGAAGTGACCATAGAGGATGTATCTGATATGCAGCCCTCTAAAAAGTAGCCTTTTGTATCCTCTTCCTCAAAAGAGAATATAAACAACAGTCTTGAAAGCCTTTCCAAAATAGAAATACCTCAAGATAACACTGATAACCAAGAGCAAACTACTGAAAGTGCAATGGAAAAAGCAAAATCTGCCAGTCACAATACTAAAACCCAATCAGAGAAAACTTTTGATTTAGAGGCAGAAATTGGTAAACTAAAGATATCTATTCCTCTCTCTGAACTTGCCAAACATGATGTATATAGGCAAAAAATCAAAAGATCATTGCACATACCAGAGAATAGGAATGATGTTAATGTTTTAGATGATCAACCTGAGCTCCTTTTTGGTCCTGAAGTTGATGGAAAATCAGCACATGGAGCTGTTCTACCCTTCTATGTCAGTTTACATATTCATGATAAAGTGTTGCACAATGCTATGTTCGATTTAGGTGCTTCACACAACCTAATGCCGAATGCTGTAATGGAGAAGCTAAGCCTTGAGGTCACTAGGCCCTACAAAGACTTATTTTCATTTGATTCTAGTCAGGTCAAGTGTTTAGGCTTAATCAAGGATTTATGTGTTTCTTTAGTCCAATACCCCAACAAAACAATCCTAATGGATGTGGTGATTGCTGACATTCCACCAAAGTATGGCATGCTCTTATCAAGATCTTGGGGAGCAAAACTCCAAGGATCTCTCCAACTAGACCTCTCTTATGCCACTATTTCAGTCTTTGGGCAACCAAAGAGACTATATAGGGAAACACTAATGAATTATGTGGTAAGTAGTGAGGAAAAGCCCCAAAACTTTCCATTTTACTCAATCCATTCTGATATGGATTCATTTATCTTGTTTAATGATGATGGGTCTCCTTCCACTATGATAAGCCTTTGGCTTTAGAACAAGAAACATGCATAAGTGAGGAATCGGTTGCCCATACCCAATAAACTGTGAAAACAATCAATGCAAACAGAACACAAGAAGAACCTCCCGAAACAAAAAATTCAAATCTGCCCACTCCTAAAATGGTTGAAACTCTCAATACTAGTCAAAAGCAAGAAATCCTATGGTATTTGGAGTTTGATGGTTCAGTTAATAAGCTAGGAGCAGGGGCAGGAGTATGGATCCATAATACACAAAACAATCATGTAGAGGGTCATGCTTATAGATTAAACTTCAGATGTACTAACAACATGGCAGAGTATGAAGTCCTCCTTTTAGGCCTTAATCTAATCAAATCTCTAGGAGCAACAAAAGTTTCCATTCTAGGTGCCTCTGACCTAATTATTTAGTAGATGAAAGGTAACTTTGTTACAAATGACAATAGGCTAAGAGCTTATAGGACTGCTGCCACAGAAACACTTGATACCTTCACCGAGTGCAAGCTTGCCAAAATTCCAAGAATCCATAATATACATGCACACAGCCTAGCTACTTTTTCTAGCACATGCAAGCTGCCATTTGAGCCCAATCACCATTTCTCAGCTGAAATAAAAAACAGGCCTGTTGTCCCTAACAATGTCAAAAATTGGCAATTATTTGAAAATGATGCATAAATAAACAATTACCTCACTTTACAGCAAGAATTTTCAAGCTTAAACATTGATGAAGATACCATGGATGACCCACAACAATGAGTAAACCAAAAGGAGCAAACTATAACAACCGAAATAGCAAAACAGATGTTGTGCCCAACCATCTTTGATGAGAAAAACATTCAAGCTCTGAAGCAAATGAATTTAGAAGATATAGCTGAAGCAGAGGCCGAAGTGATGGATTTAAAGGACAATTGTCTGTCTGCTGGTCTAACTCCATTAGAAGACATGTTTTATGCAAATGATGTCCTCAAAAAGCCAAAGATGAAACCATTAAATGCTGTTGTGGAAGACTGTAATATTGGGACAGCAGAGAAGCCCAAAATGATAAAACTATCCATGTCTTTGCCTACTGATCAAAAGCCAAAATATGTTGACCTGTTCAAAGAGTTCCAAGATGTATTTGCATGGAGTTATGAGGATCTCAAGTCCTATGACACCTCTGTTATTCAACATACTATTCCCTTAAAGCCAAATCAAAAGCCCTTCAAACATAAACTAAGGAGAATCAATCCTGTGCTTCTCCCCTTGATTGAGAAAGAAGTAAAAAGAATGTTTGAAGCTGGTATCATAGCTCCCATTAGATTTTCTGAATGGGTATCCAATCTTGTTCCCACAAGTAAGAAAACAGGTGAGATCAGGCTATGTGTAGACTTAATAAATTTGAACCAAGTCTCCCTTAAAGACCACTACCCATTGCCAAAGATGGACCATATTCTACAAAGGGTTGTGGGGTCTTCAAAAATTTCTTTACTTGATGGATTTTCAAGTTTCAATAAGATGCTTGTTCACCCGGATGACCAAGACAAGAAAACCTTTACAACACCGTGGGGAACCTTTAAATATGTGAAAATGTCCTTCGGATTAAAGAATGCAGGTGCTACCTTTCAAAGGGCAATGGACATTGCATTTGCCAAGGAAATTCATGATTTCTTAGTGGTCTACCTTGATGACTTAACCCATTTCTCAAAATTTGATTAAGAGCATCTAAAACACCTAAGGCAAGTGTTCCTAACCTGTAGGAAATATGGCATTTCCTTAAATCCCAAGAAGTCTCTCTTCGGCCTAGAAGAAGGCAAACTTCTTGGCCATATCATTTCAAAAGATGGAATTAGAATCGATCCTGAAAGGATCCAAGCCATTCTGCAAATCCCATATCCAAGAAACATCAAAGAGTTGCAAGCATTCCTAGGAAAGATCAATTTCCTAAGAAGATTTATACCAAACTTGCTTGAGTTAACAAGAATTCTAAATAACATGTTAAAAAATGATTCCAAGGTAAGATGGACATTAGAAGCCAAGTAAGCCTTTGAGGGCATAAAAACTACATTAACCCAAGCACCATCCTCACAAGTCCTCAATTTGATAAGGATTTCATTATTTTTTCCTTTGCATCTGACCACACCATAGCTGATGTCCTTTTGCAAAAGGATGATCAAGGAAATGAAAAGCCCATTGCTTTCTTCAGCTGAGCCCTTAGAGATGCACCCTTGAAGTACCAAATCATGGAGAAGCAGGCCTATGCCCTTGTTAAGCCATCAAAGATTTCCAAGTTTACATCTTATACTCCCATGTGATTGCTTATGTACCAAATGCTGTTGTAAAAAACATATTAACTCAATAGGGAATTGAGGGAAAAAGAGGCAAGTGGATTGCCAATATCCTTGAGTATGACATTGAGATAAAACCCACCAAGCTCATAAAGGGACAAGGTTTAGCCAAACTGATGTCCGAAACCAATTTTCAAGCCTTAGATATTAATGAACTGGACAATGAACAGGAGCTGGCGACTCCACAAATCAGTGAATATTTTTTGCAATCCCCATAGTATGCTGATATTTGTTTTATCTTGTTAAACCTGTGTGCTCCCCCAAGGTTGTACAGAACCAAAAAGAGATTTTTAAAATGAAAGCATCAAAGTTTTGTGTCTTAGATGGTGCCCTATTTTGGAAAAATCATGAAGGAATTTTGCTGAACTGTTTAACTTTAAATGAAACTAACAATGTTATGAAAGAATTCCATGCAGGGGACTGTGGAGGGCATCTATATTGGAAATCCACTGCTGATAAGATATTAAGGGCTGGTTTCTATTGGCCCTCATTGTTTGCAAATGTCAAAAAGTTTTTGGTTTCATGCCACAAATGCCAAGTCTTTGAAGGAAAAAGAAAGCTTCTGCCCTTGCCCCTTAAGCCCATTTCAACCAAGAAGCCTTTTCAACAATGGGGTCTTGACTTCATTGGAGAAATCCACCCATCATCCTCAGGCCAGCATAAGTGGATTCTAACAGCCACAAACTACTTTACCAAGTGGATTGAAGCCATCCCATGTAGGCAAGCCAGTCACACAACCATCATCCAATTCCTTGAAACCAACATTCTCTCCAGATTTGGCTGCCCTGAAAAAATCATCACAGACAACGCTGCTGCCTTCAAATCCAAGAAAATGACCAATTTTTGCCATAAATACCACATTACCTTGGGTCATTCCTCAGCCTATTACCCTCAAGGTAATGGCCTAGTCGAGTCATCCAACAAAAGCCTAGTCAATATCATCAAGAAAGTCTTAGAGGAGAATAAAAAGAATTGGCACAAAAAGCTCACAAATGCACTATGGGCTGATAGATTGACAACTAAGAGATCCATTGGGATGAGCCCATATGAGTTAGTCTATGGCATGGAGGCCAATTTCCCTTCTTCTTTGGGAATCCCTGTTATCAAGTTGCTGCAAAAAGATTCAGGCTGAGCCCAATGATATCCAAAGGAGGATAAACCAAACCATCTACTTGCAGCAAACAAGAGAGCAAGTGTATAACAGAGCTCAAGTTTTACAAGAGAAGCTCAAGAAAATGTTTGACAAAAGAACAAAGGCTGAAGATTTCTTCATGGGCAGCAAAGTCTTAAGATTGGATTCAAGAAGGGAGGACAAAGGAAAGCATGGCAAGTTCAATTTCCTTTGGAGAGGCCCCTTTATTATTTCTGCTGTTCAGGGCAACAACACATATTTTCTGAAGAGTTTGGATGGTAGCACAATTGAGGAAGGCCTTGTTAATGGCCAAATGTTGAAGCATTATCATGACCCCTTTTAGATACAACGCAGCTCTGTATATTATCTGTACATTAATATTTTATATTTCTAGCACTTTGTTTTCACTTTTATAGCAGGCCGATAAGAGGGAACAATGCAACAAATTTTGAAGGAAAGATCAAATAAAGCTCCATTTGAGATCTCTGTTTTTTGAAATAATTCCAAAGAAGTGCTCAAGCAGATTTCAATATGTTTACAAGCACCCAAAAGGCAATCAGAGCTGTAATTTTTCTGCAATTCAGCTCAAAAGGATACTGTATATTAGCTTATAAGAATTCAGTCAAAGGCATTGAGAAGAAGGAAAATTTCAGTTTATAGTAACAATTGAAGATGAAGGCATTCTAACCTGCTGTTCTTGGCTTTTCATCTTGAAAAACCATCCCCAAGTGGAGCCACTGTTAGCTTCCTATTGCAATAGGTTTCATATTTCATGATTGACTGTTTACATGCCAAATATGTCATCTTTTTATTGCTGCAAAGTTCTATATTTCCATCAAGTTCCATTTTTTAAGAATCATACCATTTTTGAAGATTTTTACAGTTAAGGGAAAGCCAAACAGCTTAATCTTGGCTTCCCTTGGTTTAAATTGCTTGTTTTAGAAGATAGAGAATAAAATCTGTCCAAACTATTTAATCTTGGCAGATAAGTAGATAGGTAGAGAAGCAAAGGAGCTCAATTGTTTAATCTGAGCCCTTGGAAGAAATAAGGGTAGATTTAGATAGGAGAACAGCTGAAAGAAAAGTTGAAAAGCTGGGTTTGCTAGTTCAAGTGCACCCAAACCAAAAAGAAGATAAAATGCTAGGTAAGTAGGTCAGGTAGGTAGTTTTGTGGTGGCTGAATGATCATTTGTGATCCATTTCATGTTTTCAAGTGTCAAATCTATTCAGATTACAAGTATGAGGCAGTTTTCCATTCGGAGCAGCTCAAACGAGGCATCTCTAACTCCCCCTTCTTCTTATTTCCCAAATCACTCACTAACATCCCCTTGAGGACCTTGGGATCTGCCCAACCAATCCTGTTATTACTCCATTTTGGTGAAAAGCCAAGTCAAGCTTTAACTTTCTTCAGTCAAGAGAAGTCACATTTTTTGTGCAAAAGTCATTTCTCCGCAATTCATTCACCCCCTATAAACTAATTTTTAGTTCACAAAACTTAACTTTTCCCCTACACTTCACCTCACGGATTCATATTAACTCCTAACTTTATTATCTAGCTCCCTAAATCATTTCCCCTACCCCTATTCTACAAGATACTATATAAAAACCCCAAAAAGCACTAAATATTCCTCCCCATGGCAACTATAGCCAAATACTAAAAATAAGGAAACAGTAGGTCCATTTGGGACCCACTATTAGCCCCTTCGCGTTCATTACCCTTGGGATTTATTTAACTTCTGGTTAAATAAATAACCATATTAAACCCCCCCGCACATGAAACTATACCATACTCGACGCACACATTGCATTTGGATTTTATTAATGTCCGATTAATGAATAACCATAGTCCCGTGCCATCCAAACATTAAACCCAAAACCTAAGGTTTTAACCACCCACAGCCGCGAATAATTAATGTTTATCAGGCGCGTGTTTATACTAAACCCCGATCATGTTGCCCTCCCGTCCACCGTAGGATCAGGCCCTCCCAGATCCGACAGCCCTAATGAATATCGGGCGCCCCTTCGTAGCGGTATGATAGTACCCGATGGTCGACGGTTTCACCATCGTACACCGGGACAACTATCGACCTCCTATTGCATCGGGCCGCCCTTGACACATACCACTCCTGTACCAAAAGTGGTCTGACGCAAACCGCTTACCACCCTCCCCGCTTGCCTATGTCACCACATGACGTTGCCGCCATGTCGCCTGCCACTATGCTGTACCTGCGCCATGTCACCCGCTGATGTCATCACCCTACCACCGTGTCATGATGACGTCATCATCCACGTCACCCCGCTGACCTCATGTTGACGTCACCGCTGAAAAAAAAAAGCACGAAAGGTGAAATCGCTGCTTAGGAAGCCTGGAATGAAAATCAGGGGCAGTTTTTGATGCATGATTAGCGCTTAGTGCTAATCGCACATCGCTAAGAAAAAATGGCCAAAATGGAAAGCCTCAGTCCAACGCATGATTTGCAGCAGTTATTTTTGCCCGAAAGTAACAGAAAGAAGCGAATTGATCAGTTAAAAGAGTATCAGAATAGAGTTAAAGGCCATTAAAGTCGAGTCACATCAGATTTAATAAGAATCACAGCCACCTAAGAGCAGCAGAACCGCCTAAAGGGAGCAGATAGGAGATTTAAAGCCCAGATTCAATTAAAAAAGTACCAATGAAGCGACAAAGAGTATCAGATCGACAATATCAAAGCAGGTGAACATTAAAAGTCTCCATCAAAGTCAAAGAAAGCGGTGAAGCCACTTAAGGCTCTCAGATCACAATTAATGCACATCAAAGCCACTCAAGAGCAATGGAGCAGAGACCAATGAGTAGTTATGATAAATGGCCAGTGCATAACAGCAAAGGACACATTTCTACTCATTTTTGAGGCAGCTACCCCAGCATAGCACTTAGATAAATATTTTATGCATTTACTTCAAGATAAGATAGATTAAAGCACTCATTTCCCTCAGATCTGTTTAAGATCTGCTATAATAGATATTTTTGGGATATTTTCCCTATATAAACCACCCTGATTCATTGTTTTGGGGGTTGGTTGGTTGATAATCCGGAGTTTAGACTTGCGCTGTATACTTTGAGAGCATCTATAATCAAAAACTGCTGGAATGCTTGGATGTTGAAACTGTCTATTCTGTTTTTTAATGACTGAAGAGTAACTATGGAATTCCTGTGCTTCTACATGGCTCAATAAGTGTTTCTTACCTCTGTTTTCAGTTTTTATGTTTGCTATATCATCTATGTGCCACCATCTAATTAGCAAAAAGGAAGAATAGTTTAGAATTTGCTTAGCAGCACTCTACGCTCAATTTCTGTTATTTCTACATGTTTTCCTCAGGTATAGTTATGAATATGCATACTTAAATGATCATGTTTACACTGTTTCTTTCACATATGACTGTTATTTAGGAATTCTTGACTGCTCCTAGATAGACATTCATTCACCTCCCTTCTCTGTTAGCTGATGAAAGATTCTTAGTTTCCTTTCATCTCTGGCCTTCATTCCATCTTTTTCAGTAATTGATATTGTTTTATGTGTAGCTATCCTGCTCTGTATTCCTCTTATGACCAAGAAAAAGTAACAACAAGCCCTAATCCATGACTCCATGCCCAATGGTTCGAACTTCTCACACTATGCATCCCAACTTTGCCTGAAAACATCATCCTTCCCACCAAACTCAAAACAAAACCCAAAGAACATCATAACTAGCCTAAAATCAGCCTCAAACAAAGCTAAATTATAAGAGAGAGCCCTCTCTAATTGCAGGTAGGCTAGGACCTGTAGTCTAAAGATTGGTTTGTGGTTACCTCGGCCGTATCCCTTAACGAGCCAAGGTACAACCTGGGTGATAACACCCCCAATGCCCTTCCTTGTCTTCCTCCCAAATATTGTGCAATTCTACCCAAATGGGTTCCACCTTGCAGTTGTCACTACTATCCCAGATTGTGAAAATCTAACTCCCAGTCACATTTGCGTAGTTTTTCCCAGCAGTCCTCTAGAGCCTCTCATCCAAGTCTAAACTATGCTCTACGTAGTTTTAGTGTCTTCTCCTTCCTCATGGTCACCTTGATCTGAAACATGAGAATAATGTATCATGATAGGTTAGGAGGTTTTGGATTTAATGTTATCCCATAATGAATGATTTGCAGGAACAGGTACATTGACGGATCATGGCATGATCACAAACGAGATGAATAAGGAGCACATCCTAGAAGAATTGATCACAGTTGAACGTATGTATGGACATATCAAACAACAAGCGAAAGAAACACATGCATGGAACCATCTTATGAAGACAAAGACCATTGAAGAACCCACGACACCAAGTTATGCCAAGATGAAGACAAGTACTTTCAAGGAAACATCAATCACTTAACATCATAAGAGCTTGACATGGACACCATAGTCATCCAGTACATGTCAATAATGTCATTTCGAGTTCTCTTGTGATTTTTCTCAGCCACCTCACTACTATGAGTCGTAACTATTGCAATCAGATGTAATGCAAAGTGAAATTCCAAGTGTCATTAGTGGAATGAAAACAATCATATGTAATATAAAGAGTTATATGTAATCAAGTTGAAGAGTCATGAGGGTATTCCAAGAGTCACAAAGGGGAATGTCAAGGGTCACCTCACCCTTTGCTATATATAAAACCTCATAACTCATAGAATGGGACTTTTGGAGCCATGCTTTTGCTAGGCATTGCTTAGAGAGGTCTTGGAGAGTATTGTGATGAGCCTTGGCTTCTCCACAGTGCACAGTGAGTACATATCTTTGGAGGAGTAGGCGGTGTTGACTGTAATGTTCCACTATTGGGGCTAGTGGTTGTCATGGTTGTATGTATGGATGGAACTTTCACTTTATATAATACAATGAGACAACACGTTTCATGCATATGTAGTTATTGTAGTTCCACTATTTTGGTTACTCTAGCAATGTATGTAGTTTTAATTTACACATTTATGTATGGACTATTTTGTATGTGATTGTATGAATCTTATTGAAGTGTGTTTTTAGTTTAACTCATCCCTTTGGATTGTCGACTATTCTAATTTCCAGTTTGTGATGGCATTCAGTGCATGTGTTCCTTTTAGGCTATGTACTATTACAAGCTTCTAAGGGATACACTTATTGTCCCCCTCCATGTGTTAGAACCTCCCCATGCATCTCTCTTGATGCATTGCAAGGTCACACACTTGCTTTCGACAAGGATATCTTTCTTACCTTTGTGCACTATCACAGTCAAGGGATATCTTTACTACCCACTACTGGGACTCCTACTCCAAATTTTCTGAGGTCTAGTTGGGACTTCTTATCGGGGAGATCCCCTGACATGTGGGTGGGTCTAGCCCCATTAATAGGACCCTATTTGACCTCAGAAGAAACCTATAAAAGAAAGGTCATCAAATTCATTTGGAGCATTATTCTCTCATCAAGTTCAAATTCTCTTGTAGCTAGGAATAAGTGCGAAAATCTCTTGTTGTTGGGTAGTAGTGTGAAGTTATCTTGTCACTGGGAAAGTCCATTGTCGAGAAGTCGAAGCGCGTGCAAGTTTGGGGAAGTCTAAGGAGACAAGGAAAATGAAAATTTTGGTGTCCCTTTAACTAATTTAACTTTAACTAATTATCAAGAATAAGAAAATCTTTACTACCTTTCTGATTTTCTAACATGGTATCAGAGCTTTGGTAAAGAAGGAAGAAAAAGGAATTCTCAAGAACTTGATCCATTAATAAGTACTATCTTAAGGAAGGAGTCTGCTATATTCAAGGAAGATGTCTAACACAATCAAGGGAGCGAACAAAAATTAATTATCCTTTAACTTAAAGTCCTAGAAGAAGAGGATTGGTCTAATCCTTGATAAGAATAAGGTGTTGGACTTGGTAAAAGGAAAAGAAGCCTACAGAAGAAGCCATTGATGCCGACAATGTGAAATTTAGGGATTTAGAATTGGTGGCTATGACTTTGATGGTAGAAGGGATAAAAGATAATCTTGTTCCATTCATAGCTAACATCGATCATGCTCAAGAGATGTGGGAAGCCTTGTAGAAGTTGTTTATTATTAAGAATATTAGGATAACTAAAGAAGATATTATGGCAACCTTCTTTATGAAGATAAGTATTTCATGTATTTTTAGTTTTGGGTTCATGTACTCATTTAGTTTTGATTTCATTAAATACTAATCACCTTTATCCCTCTGTTACACAGTAATTTGTCACCTTTTTTCACCGTCCCTGTTACCCCTCTCCTGCACCTTGGAGAACACATTTCGGGACTTGTGAGAAGTGACAAGACTTGAAACCACTTGCATCATTCACCTTTGAACATGAGCTTCATATGCCCTGAAGACATCTCCTGTTCTTTGCCCTTAAAAATAGCCCTTTTTACATTAGCGCTGGTCCACTGTGTCATGCCCGCGCCAATGGGGAAAATCCTATTGAAAGGACGCGCCATTAGCGCTCTGTCCCAGAGTCACAATCCCCTCTACTGATAGAGGCGATCCCTACTAGCCCATAACGGGTCTAGCAACAATCAAACAATGCTATCACGCAAGTTCCTAATTGCAAATAAAAGGTAGGTAATGGAGACCTACTTGAGATCCAACGCTTCCATTTGTAGAAGAGATGTCACCCATGTTCCTTTGCCTTGGCTGGTCACAATCCTCCACTATCCACGTGAATGGACACCTGCACACAAAGAGAACAACACAAACACAAGCGTGAAATCTAATATATGCAATTATACATCAGTCAGGAAGGATATAATTCAACATCAACCATTACAAGTACAATGAGAATGGAACCATAATGATAGTCATCTATTATTAATAATCAACAAAGGAGAATACAACCAGGGTCTTGACGTCAAGTCCTCCTTTGGCTGGGTGCTTAGCTACACAAGTCTTGCAAAAGCTTGAAGGGGTGAGGGACAAGCTCTCTCTCTCTTTAGTGACAAAGTCTCCTTACTTAGGTAAAGCTTTATGGATACAAAAAGGGCTCTTGCAACTCCAATCTCTTGATATCTTCCTTTCAACACAAGTATTGCCACTAGAGTCAGAAATAGCTTACTCAAGCCATGGAGACAAGCTTTTATAGAGGAAAAGGAAGAGATAAGGTTAATCACAACAATAATGGATTTGGCTTCATCACTTGGAAACTTCTACGGAATGGTGGAAAACTACTTCCCATTCAAGGAGATTCGAAGCCAAACCATCCTCACTTAACTTGGAGTTAGTTGGTGAATGAGTTGGAAAGAACCTTCGGAGGTTTGACTAGTTCAAAACTTTGCCCAAAAAGGTTTGTGTGATTGCGACTCTGGGACAGAGCGCTAATGGCGCGTTCTTTCAATAGGATTTTCCCCATTGGCGCGGGCATGACACAGTGGACCAACGCTAATGTAAAAAGGGTTGTTTTTAAGGGCAAAGAGCAGGAGATGTCTTCAGGGCATATGAAGCTCATGTTCAGAGGTGAATGATGCAAGTGGTTTCAAGTCTTGTCACTTCTCACAAGTCCCGGAATGTGTTCTCCAAGGTGCAGGAGAGGGGTAATAGGGACGGTGAAAAACGGTGACAAATTACTGTGTAACACCCTCTATTGTCTTGATTAGGGAAAAAATCTACAAAAAGGAGGATCTCTCAAGACAAGGTTAGTCAAGAAACAAAGGTATGATTTAAATACATTGATTGAAAGGATTATTCATTTGATGATCTATTACTACATTTGTTATGACTAGATGTATTGAGTCTTAGTGTTCTTTTTTGGGCGATTCATCTCTTGATAAATCTACCTACCCCACTCATATTCTTGATTGACTATGTAGAAACCTAGATAGGTTTCCAAAAACCTAACCGAAGGGTATACTAATGTGAATATTTTAAACCCTAAATTTTTTAGGGATACTTTGAAATACTAGTTAAAGTTTTATTGATGAGGTCATGCTTGGGATCTTGGTATGATCTGGAAATCCTAACTTGTTAGGGTTGAGTGATAAGGTCCAAGATCCTGAAACCTTTGAAGTTTTGGTAATATAGGGTTTCCTATGATTCTACACAAGAACCCTAGCTCATTAGGGTTTGGTGGAATGTGTGAGCAAGACCCTTATATTGTCCTAGAAATGATTTTGGTATGTGTGTGTTTGTCTAATCAAACCCTAGTGGAAAGAAAGATGGTTGTGTATTGATATTTTTGAAGTCGGGTTTGACTAACTCAGGATGTGAAATTATTTCCATGATGATGAAATCTAGGCATATATAGATATGTCCTTTGGTTGAAACCCTAACTTGGTCTAGGTCAAATGTATTAATGTTGTCGAACATATGATATGCTTATGAATTCCTAGATGTGTGTGGACCTAGTCATTGATGGTCATAAGTCTTAGGATTTAATTGAAGTCCTTGTATGAGATTCTAGGATGATGATATTTGGAAATCTAGGGTGTTGTAGCTAAACCCTAGTAGAGTTAAATTGCCTAGTATATGTGATATAACAATCTGAAATTTATTAAGTGATTTTTGAAAATAAAATTCCTAGTAGTGACATTGTCTAATGTGTGTAATGTAACAATCTGAAATCTATGTATTTAATGATTTTTGAGATTGTGTAATTTTAGGGTTTTGGAGTTAAATCTTAGTCAAAGTAAAATATCCAAAATATGATGATTTGAGATCTGTGTAAGATTGTTGAAGTTGTGAAAATGAAATTCTAGGGTTTTGGAGTTGAACCTTAGTCGAAGTAGAAATCTCTGATATATGATGACTATATGAGAATTTGATATTTGTGAAAGATTGAATTTTGGTTGAGATTGATGATTGCTTTGAAATCTTGTTGAAAATTGAAGCAAGAAATGCTAGAAATAGAAATGCTATAAATAACATTTCAGGTACTAGTGTTGGATATAGCAACAAGGAATGATAAAATAGAAATTCTAAAAATAGCATTGCTATAAATAGCATTTCTAGATAGATTCCAATTTTAGTTAGTACTTGAACTAAAATTGAGAATTAAAATTCAAATTTGATCTTAGCAGCTGTTTGTAAAATAATTAATCAATTCATCTTGAGTTAGTTAGTTGTAGAACATTAAACATGAAGTCTATGTGAAGACATGCAATAGTTTCTCCATTGATTAAGGAAGTTATCCCTTGATTAAAGGAGATCAGGATGAGTTGTACTTTGAGTTGTAATTAGTTAGCTCAGTTAACTGAGTTAAGTCTAGTTAGATTAGTTCAAATAGTTTGTTGAACTAATTGTGAGTTTAGTTAGTTAATGCATGCATGTAACTGCTGCACTTCAGATAACTGAATATTCTCTCATAAATAACTCATGCATGTTAGTTCAGTCAGAGACCCAGTTGATATCAGAGGAAGGGATAGTGTACTATCAGTTGAGGAATTTTCCTAGATAGGAAACTCATCCATGTAAAAGGAATCATCTCCTTGAGGATTGTGCAGTTACTACTAAGCCAAGTGAGCAGTGTGAGGTGGGAATTCATACAAGTGGAAGCATTGGACCCCAGGAGAAACTGCGCAAGGAAATAGGAGGCTTGGAGGGTAGAGGAGAAGGTTTGTGAGAAGCCTTTGACTGTCTATGAGCAGCAGTTGGATTGTACTGAGAGCAAGATAGCTTGAGAGCTGATGCTTTATGTAATCCAGACATATTTCCACTTTTATAATAATACAAAGATCAGGGTTTTTAGCTAAGGCTTCCACAGAGTATTCTTCTATGTTCATGTGTGATTGATTTCTCATTCTCAGTTATATGTGTTCTATTTGATCTTGCTCAAATTCGATTAAGCTTCCACAAGTTTGTTGTAGAAGTAGATCTTGTATTTTGCTTTAGTATATTGCATAATCTATTGATCTACAATGGGAATTTATACATGGTATCAGAGCAAAGGTGATCAAAGAAAAGAACAATATACAAAGAAAGGAGAAGTTTCAAGTTTCAAGTTCTTGGTTATAGAATTCGAATTCTAATCACATCTCAAATTTCCCCAATGGTGTTCAACAGTTTAAGACTTGATTATGCCCTTGATGGTAGCTCAAATATATAGCCTAGAAGGATCACATGGAAGCATTATTAGAGGACAACAGTCTAAAGGAATTCATTGATTAAGAAGTCCCCAAGCCAACAACAACTAATGCTACAGATTTGGTGAAATGGAAGAAATGTGTGACTAGAGCAAGGAGAATCCTTCTGAAGGGAGTTTGAGACAACATAGTCTCAAGTCTCCATGCGAAGGAGACACAGTTTTCGATGTGGAAAACATTGAAAGATCTATATCAGAATAGCAGTGATCAGAGGAAGTTGGAACTGAAAGACAAGCTTCAGAAAATCAAGTGTGAAAAGGGCGACATGATCTCTACATATCTGAACAAGCTCACCACCTACAGGGATGAGCTTGGAAGTGTAGGGATCACAATAACCGATGATGACATGGTGAGCCTTGCTCTCCTCAGTCTTCCCAAGAGCTGGCATAGCTACCAAGACTCGGTAAATGGAAGAGAGAAACTACCAGATTGGAAATGACTTTGGTCGAACCTGATGCAGGAGGAGATAAGAAGAAGCACTAGAGATGGTTCTTCATCCAAGGAGGATGAAGAAAATTGTGCCTTAGTGAGTAAGGAAAAGAAAGGGAAGGAGAATGTTTCTCATCCCAAATTGAGTTCTTCCTATGGTGGGAATAAGTTTGAAAAATCGAAAGTGCGATGCTTTCATTGTCATGAGGTGGGCCATTTTGCTACAAATTGTCCACTGAAGAAATCCAAGATGGGATCCAAGGAAGGATTAGAAGCTGAGGCTCTAGCGTCACAGTTTGAGTTGGATTTCACTCTCATTGCATGCATGGTTTCATCAATGGTGGGATGTGGTTGGTTTCCTGACAGTGATGCTTCATTCCACATGATCGGTGATAAGAGTTTGTTCAGTCCCTTGGAGGAGAAATATCTCCAGATACTCATGGAGATGGGTAGTGATGAAACGTATAGTGTCTCAGGAGTAGGCACAATTGTTTTTCAGAGGGAGCATGGAGCTCACATTACCTTGATAGATGTGAAGTATCTGCTAGGATTGAGGAAAACTTGGTATCAATCATGATGCTAGAAGACGAAGGCTATGATGTAGTCTTCAGTAAGGGAAAGGTTTTCCTTAGACACGTCACCACGAGATAGGTGAAGGAGATCAGTTCATGAGTCAAGAACCTATATGCTCTTAAGGTTCAAGATGTATGCAAAGCCTTGAGGAGCAAGGAAACTGGTGGAGACTTGGTGGTTGATAGGGAGAGTACATTATCTCTCAACATGGAGTGCCAGAAGAAGTCTCAGACAATTGTGGAGGAGCCACAATTGGTGAAGCAACTTCAGGAGGTTGTGGAGAAACCACAACTAGAGAAGTCGACAGGAGACTGAGTGGAGGCATCCACTCATGCAGAGTCCTCCATTAGGGGGAAATTTCGAGCCAAGTGGGTAGAGGGATCACATGCAGCCATACCTCCAGGTGTGAGGTGGGGCGATGTGAAGTGATAGTCCCATGAAGGCTGAAATAGGGGCATGATCCTTGAGGTACCTAGCCTATTTGATTAGACCTTGCTACGGGAGCCCCGACAACGAGTAGCAAGACTGGCTGAGTGGGTAGAGACGGATGCAGATGGAGTGACAAAGAGAGCTATAGTGCAGGAGTCCCAAGACAGTGTAGAGCTAGCAAGCTGCAACAATGCGAGAGGCAAAGGAGTGTTGCACCAATGCAGGATGGCACAGAGAAGTGTGCAACGGTGTGAGATGCAAGTAGTTGTTGCAGAAGCGTAGAGGTTAGAGAGGGATAACTTGTCAATGGTAGAGGGAGCTTTAGCATCAGAGGATGTTTCTAGCCCAACAGGGAGGTCAGTTTGGAGTCAATTACTTACTTCTCAGTAATTGAGTTGCAGTGCAGCAGTGGGCAACGCGATGCAACATGATGAGAGGAGGTGCAGTGTGGATGCAATGCTGGGAGATAGGACCAACAACAACACAAATGTAGTGGGAGGAATCAATGTGATTGATGTAGTCAAAGATCAAAGTGACAAAGGCTAGAGTAGTCAGATGCTGAAGAGCACAAAGGTGCATAGTTTTCAGTCGATAGAGGAAATAACAGTCAAAGACTTTGATGACAGAGGCATCATTCTAATTCGGGTTGGATATTTTTTTTTCTTAGCGTTGTTGGAGCAACAATACTTGAGAGAAGTGTTGCATGCAGAACATTCCAAAGGTTCAAGATCGGGTTCGAGTTGAATGCCTTTCTTATTGAGAGCGAGTGTTGAAAATGGCAACAAGAAATGCTAAACATAGAAATGCTATAAATAGCATTTTAGGTACCAGTGTTGGATATAGCAACAAGGAATGATAAAATAGAAATGTTAAAAATAACATTGCTATAAATAGCATTTCAGGATAGATTCCAATTTTAGTCCCTGAACTAAAATTCGAATTTGATCTTAGCAACTGTTTGTAAAATAATTAATCAATTCATCTTGAGTTAATTAGTTGTAGAAAATCAAACATGAAGTCTATGTGAAGACAAGCAACAAATTCTCCATTGATTGAGGAAGTTATCCCTTAATTAAAGGAGATTAGGATGAGTTGTACTTTGAGTTGTAATTAGTTAGCTCAGTTAACTAAGTTAAGTCCAGTTAGATTAGTTCAAATAGTTTTTTGAACTAATTGTGAGTTCAGTTAGTTAATGCATGCCTGCATGCAACTCATGCACTTTAGATAACTGAATATTCTCGCATAAATAACTCATGCATGTCAGTTCAGTCAAAGACCTAGTTGAGATCAGAGGAAGGGACATTGTACTATCAGTTGGAGGAATTTTCCTGTATAGGAAACTGATCCATGCAGAAGGAATCATCTCCTTGAGGATTGCGCAGTTACTACTGAGCCAAGTGAGCAGTGTGAGGTGGGAATTCACACACGTGGCAACATTGGACCCCAGGAGAAACTACACAAGGAAATAGGAGGCTTGGATGGTAGAGGAGAAGATTTATGAGAAGCCTTTGACTGTCTATGAGGAATAGTTGGATTGTACCGAGAGCATGATAGCTTGAGAGCTAATGCTTTGTGTAATCCAGATATATTTCCACTTGTATGATAATACAGAGATTGGGGTTTTTAGCTGAGGCTTTCCCCAGAGTATTCTTCTATGTTCATTTGTGATTGATTTATCATTCTTAGTTATATGTGTTCTATTTGATCTTGCTCAAGTTCGATTAAGCTTCTGCAAGTTTGTTGTAGAAGTAGATCTTGTATTTTGCTTTAGTATATTGCATAATCTGTTGATCTATAGTGGGAATTTCTACAAATTTAGGGTTTGTAGCTAACCCTAGTGGTAGCTAGTCATGTTAGTGACTGATTGATGGTTGATTGAAAATCTAGGGGGTTGCAACTAAGATAATGGAAGTTGGTCAGGTTAATGACTAAGCTATGATTAAATTTGATTGATTCTTTTGTATGAAGTCTAGGATTTTTATGAATCCCTTGTGAGAAGTATAACATATGTATTTTGAAACGTTTTTAGATACTTAGTAGATCTATACTTGTATGAATTATTTCTAGGGTTTTCTATATGTTCAAGTAAGGTATGACATACATTTGGAAGGAATGTTGAAACCCTAGATGGAATGAAAATTGTTTTGAAGTAGTCTAGGGTTTAGGATAAAGTCCCTAGAAATATGTCGAAGAGAATATGTCTTTTGTTTGTAATTGAGTTTGGGTATCTTATATGAATAAACTCGTAATGCTTCTGTGTTTTTCATATGGCTAACATCATGCTTATGTAGATTTGGTTGTACTTGCTATTGAAGATGTGCAAGGACATAATATTCAACTTGGTGAAGATGCTCATTGATGTGATAAGCATGATGGGGATGATATAACTCTGATGAAATAATTGGAAGCCAAAAAATATTCTCCGATGATGAAAAGAAGAAGTAGAACTCCCTAAGTTAAGGAGTATGGATGAAATCTACCTAGGTTAAGAGGGAGCTTGAATGGAGGGACTCTCCCTAGGATAAGAGGATGGTTGAGAATATTCCTTGTATATGAAAGATTAGATCCTCTCTATTTAAAAGGGAGTGACATATATTATTCTCTGCTTCATGCGTCATCCATTAGACTAGGACTAACAACCATAAGTTTTATTGAAGACCATGAGTAGGAGAAGAAAATTGGAGAATGTATTTTTGAGGTGCTTCTGAAAGAACGAAACCAGGATCTGATTGAAGAATATGTTGCTACATGAGAAGTAGGAAGGAAAACATACGATTATGGAATGTTCTTTCAAAGATTCAGTTGATAGTCCTACTATGAAAAGTTGAGAAGAAATATCAAGTTGTTTGAAAGACCCTAGAGGTTTGTATTTGATTATGTACATGTGAAAGTATATTATTGATTGGGGTTGTGTTTGTACAGATGAATCTCTCAAAGGATTTGATAGTATGTTTGTAACCAATCGAGGTGATTGGGAGAGATTGGTCATTCTTGAGCTATTGTATCAAGGGTTATTGAGTCTTTGTGAGTGAATCATAGCCTGGGAAGACATTTGGATAACACTTTGTGTTGACGTCTGAGTCCCAAAGTTGGAAAGAGGCATTGGTCATTGAGCTCTGCTTTGGATACAAACCTGGATTCTTTTAGTTTGGTGGTTAGCAAGTAAGACTGAGGGTACCCAAAGGGGATGAAAGCTTGATTCCATCTTATTCCCACTTGAATAAATTTCCTTGGTCAGGAATCTAGTTCATGGCATTGTGGTGTCTAAAGTTCTTCATGGTTCATATAGTTTGAGATCTTCCATTGTATTTATACATTATGAATACCTCCCTAGTTAAGAGGGAGTGTTGGAAAATGTAACTATGTTCGGTCTTCAATAATGTACTTGATTCATCATGTAATGTACTTGTTAAAAGAATAAAGAAAAGAATTATTATTATTATTATTATTATTGTGACTTATTAAAGCATGGGTTTCATGCTTGGGTCACCATGTTTTAGGTCAAAGTTCCTATTGAGGAATTCTAGGGTTTATTCTAAGTCTATAGATTTATTGTACATTTAAAGAGACCCTTCTTGGGCTCTTGAATTATGTAAAAATGTTAAGTATTGAGTCAAATATGAATTATCTAACCTCCACACCATGTCGGCCTAAGAGAAGATCAAGTTGGACTAAGGACCCTATTCAACCCCATAAGAAGCTTATAAAAGGAAGGTCATCAAATTCATTTGGATCATCATTTTTTCATTAAGTTTGAATTCTCTTGTAGCTGGGAAGAAGTGTTAGAATCTCTTGTTGTTGGGCAGAAGTGTGAAGTTCTCTTGTAGCTGGGAAAGTCTATTGTCGGGAAGTTGAAGTGAATACGAGTTTGGGGAAGTCTAATAAGACAAAGAAAACAAAAATTTTGGTGTGTGTCTCTCTCTCTGTTTTGTGTCCTAGATTGGGAGATCGAAGTATTCCAAGTTTCACTATTTCCAGAAGCTCCTAGTTGTCGTAAGCTACTTCATAATTGAAGTTGCTGGGAAGAGGTCGAAATTCTTTGAGGCTTTCTTGGTGTGGAGGGAAGGTCTATTCTTGGTCTAGAGTGAAAAGTCTCAAAGCATACTATTGAAAGAAAGAATTATCTTGACTGGTGTTTCCCCTCGAAGGGGGTTTTTCCCTGGCATGTGCCTAAATACAGTGTCTATTATTTCATGTGTTGCTTATTTTGGTAATTTCTTGATGAACTAAAGAAATAAGATATAAAAAATCATAATAATAAGAAACATCACAATTAATTATCAAGAAAAATAAAATATTTATTGCCTTCCTGATTTTCTAACAACCCCTACCTTACATATCATCCATCTTCTCTTTATTGATGATATTCTCATTTTTGGTAATGGCTTAGGAAGGGATACAATGGCCATCAAGGATGTTATAGCCCTTTTTAAATTGGCTACCTGCATGATCACAAACTACCACAAATATTCTCTAACCCCCTTTGGATTATTTGATGATGAGATAAGGTTTTACCAAGACCTATTCCCTTTTGTTTTGGATAATTTGGAGAATGGAATCAAATGTTTGGGCTTCCTCCTAAAACCAAACTCTTATACAAATATTGAATGGTTATAAATTTTATCCAAAATTTAACAGAGAATGAAGTCCTGGAGCATGAGATGGCTATTAAGAGAAGGACATTTAGTACTTATAAAATCTATCCTGGAAGCCATTTCAGTCTACTGGATGTCTCTATCCTGGATTCAAATGGGAATTCTAAAGAAGATCATGAAGCTTTTCTACAACGCTAGAAATCAGTGTATTTGATGCTATGAATTGGGTTCAACTGGTGGCACAAACCCTGGTGTAACCTGAAATCCTCACTTGGGCATCAAAATAGCACCAAAATAGCACTGGAAATAGTGTCGTGTTTAGTGGTGAGAATTGTTTCTTTCATTCTTGCTTCCATTTTTGTATCCATTTGTACTTCTATTTTTTCTTCCAATTATGCTTCATGTTTTTCTTTTGGTATGGCATCAAAAATAACTTATTTTTTGGCTTCCCATTTTACGCCAAGTTATGCTTCCATTCTAACACCATTTGTTGCTTCAAGTTTTGATTCCAATACGACATCACTTGTTGCATCTAGATTTTCTTCCATTATGGCATCTTCTTTAACTTCTAATATGGTTTCCATTATAATGTCTTTTGTTTCTTCCATTATTACTTGGTTTTCTACCTGAATGACTTCTTAGGGAATGCCAAGTTTGGCTTCTAATATTACTTCCATTATTACTTCTTCATTTTATACTTAAATTTCTTATGTTTTTGCTTCTTAGGTAATGCCAAGTTTGATTTTTCCATGGCTCAAATGGGCACTAGAAAAAAACAGGCCATTAACGCTGGAAATCAGTGTATTTGATCCTATGAATTGGGTTCAATTGGTGGAAAAAACATGGTGTAACATGAAATATTCACTTGGTCATTGAGAATAGCACAAAAAATAGTGCTGGAAATAGTGTTGGGTTTAGCGCTGAGAATTGTTTCTCCCATTCTTGCTTCCATTTTCGTGTCCATTTTTACTTCTAGTTTTTCTCACAATTGTGATTCATGTTTTTCTTTCAATATGGTATCGAAAATAGCTTCTTTTTTGGCTTCCTAATTTACACCAAGTTATGCTTCCATTCTAATGTCATTTGTTGCTTCAAGTTTTGCTTCCAATATGGCATCGCTTTTTGCATCTAGATTTGCTTCCATTATGACATCTTATTTAACTTCTAATATGGCTTCCATTACAATTTATTTTGTTGCTTCCATTATTACTTCTTGGTTTGCTATCTGAACGAATTCTAGGGAATGCCAAGTTTGGCTTCCAATATTGCTTCCATTATTAGTTCTTTTTTTTATACCTAAATTTCTTATGTTTTTTCTTCTTAGGTAATGCCAAGTTTGGTTTCTAGTATTGCTTCCATTATTACTTCTTTGTTTGCTACCCAATTCCTTCTCTTTTTGCTTCTTAGGTAATGTTAAGTTTTTATTCCAAGGTTGCTTCTAGTGTGCTTCTAGTTTGGCTTCCATTGTTTCTTCCTTTGTCACCAAAAGATAATCATCACCATTCCATATGAATATAAGGGCACAATGGAATCGAACCACTGACCTCCTTCTTGTAAAGCAAGTGATCTTCCATTGAGATTGAACACTTTAAAGAAATAAACTTTAAAAATTTAGATCTTGAAGTTAATAAATTGTAAATTCTACAACATTCAATAAATTATGAAATGTTGTAAAGTATTGGCATATCTTTTACTAAAAAAGAAAAATAACATTGAAGCTATAGGTGCCTACCTAATGATTATGGAAGTTATGAAAAGTGGGTGGAGGGAAAAATATTTATGTATAAGTAATCAATATATTCAATTTAATACTCAATTACGAGTCAAAATTTGAAGACATTTAT
This sequence comes from Pinus taeda, assembly GCA_000404065.3. NCBI lineage: Eukaryota > Viridiplantae > Streptophyta > Pinopsida > Pinales > Pinaceae > Pinus > Pinus taeda. The sequence goes on along the minus strand of APFE031614967.1, from coordinate 29,736 downwards.
AGCATATAAATGACCTATAATTATCAAACCTAAAATCCGCAACTACACCAAAGATTGATTTCTCACCCTATGAATCATGTAAATATGTTGTGACAAGATATAAATATGCCTCTAAAAGACTAATTTGCATGCCAAAAAGTAAAAAGCAATGAGTATATATGATGTAGTTGTATCACCCCCCTTACTTTCTTAAGTTTCTAGGAGATGGTTGCTAATTACACCTAACTCCCAAGATGCAGTGATGAGAATGGGGTTTAAAATTTTCTCAAATTATTTTTAATTTTTCTCCAATAATATTTAAAGTTGTTAGACTTATTCTCTAACTGGTATAGATGAGTATTGTTGTTGGCCTATAGGGGCCTGACCTAGGTTCAATGTTAGTTAGCCAAACAAATCCATACACTACTGGCCCTTTCGGCATCAGCCCGCAAAGCGTGGACCGAAGTCTTACCCGAAGGAGTATGGGGGGATGCTGGAACCAAGTTTCTGCACCCTGAGATGGTCGTGATGTTGGTTTATTCCTTTTATTCCTAGCTTCCCACATGTCACTTAGTTCTAGGGCTTGCCAGACTAGCCCTCTATTCTACCCTTCAGTACCTCCGCGAAAAGGTACAATTGACCTTCATGCAGCCCTAACTTTCGGCTCAAGTATTTTCACGCTGCTAGGGTAGCGTACTATACATATTCGCAAACTAGTCTAAGTGTCTTACTTATCTTATGAAAAAATCATAGTTAGTATTACGTAAATAGATATTCTTACTTGTGTTCACTTAACCAACGTAATTACATACATTCGCGCATCATATAAGAATTACAAATGAAATTCATACACAATACCACAAGATGCATTAACTAGAACAAAGACACAGAACTTGCAGAATAGTTCTCTTTATTGATATCTTCAAGTGATTACAAATTATATCCACCTTGCGCACACAACTGCAAGGGTCCGTGCACTCAACTGTAGACTTCCACCCTAGGCCTCTGCACACTCAGCTTCAGAGCCTCTACCTACGCTACGACCTGAAACTTAGACTTCTTACTTTAGAACTATGACTAGCTTACTCATATCGCCTCTTAGAGTTTACTTACTTAGCTATTTTGGTACAATCCCATGGTTCGTGGACCATGGGTAGATCTTTTACAGCCGCCTTTACTTTACAAAAATAAGGGTGGACAACCCTTTATGACTCATTACACCTTCATGCTCCTCAACCACAAAATGAAGAGACTTTACAGTTCTATTACAAAATTTGACCCAAAACATGGGATTTTAGCCCCAAAACTGTCCTTAGGGGATCTCGATCCCAACGGGCCCCCAAAAAAAACATCGTGACTTACCCTCGAGTCACTTGGTAGGCATGGACATCTTAGTGTGAAGACCTTCTAGCTCAACTCATATGCTTCGCATCTTCGACAATCTGCTCGACCACTGCTCTCGAACTGTCGGTCTAAAGCTTTTGCTGAGTGGCTTACAGAGTCGCAAGCTTTCCTCCAATAGAGCCTGTCACCGTGTAAGCCTCATCCATCCCGGGCTTCAGTCATGCGTTCATTACTACTTCCTTGTGTAGCGTTGCATCCACCTGTTCTTTCAACTACTTGGCCTCCTCTAGCTTTGCTAGTCTTTATATCAGCGCGACGATTCACACTGTGCCCTTGACCTCATCATAGCATTGTTGTAGCTCACGCACTTCTGTCTCTAGTCATTATACATTGGGGTCCTGCTGCAAGCTTGTCAGGACCTCAAATTATTGCTTAAAAAGTTGCGTGTAGTCTGCTACTGCACTGTCCATCATCGCTACTGCTTCTGTGACAGAGGTCACTCGCTACTCCTTCACTTCTGGTGGAGTTGAGGGCTGGGCCTTCAACTGTAATTATGTGATTTCCAAGTTCAACTCCAACTAAACCCTCGCCATCTTAGTATGAGTGTCATGCACCCCGGTAGCCAACTTGCGGATGCGTACCTCAAATGGCTCCTCCTCAGGAAGGGCCAACTCTGGGACCATTCAACACACCTCCTTGACAACTTGCATAATGCACTTGTTTTGATTGTCCACCTTGGTCATAGCGGTGATGGTAGAGTCTTGTTGTAGTGCCATCTACTCATTTTTGATTCATTTTTCACTGATCACCTAGAGGGCTCGGTGCTCACGAGCCCTCAGCTCTGCAACCACTCCATCCTGTAAGAGGTGGAGTGCTTCACCAGGGAGTGCTACCAGATTCAACTCTACTCCCTTTAGGGTGCTAACAATGGGCCTATCAGCTTCATTCTCCATGGTCATTGCTCCATCAGGCAGCACTATCGCAGTGGAAGCCTTCACGCATAGCATCTCGGTAGCCTCTGAAGTGTTGATAGCAAGGCTGGTGGACACCGTGCCAGCCTAAGATGTGTGGGTCTCCATCTCCTATAAACCTATTTGGATATCCCCCAAGATTATCTGTTACTATTTGTCAAACTGTTGCAGGGCCTCTGCGGTGACATCCTATATTGTGTCACTGATGTCGTGCAAATCACTGTCTGTTAGCGTGATAGGGTCTAGTGATGTCTTGGTAGCCTTTGATTTCTTCATTGACCCTCCTTTCTCCTGCTCCCTTGGGCGCTTAATGGGAGTGAACGTCTCCTGTGGGTCTGTACCATGTTGTTTTGTTTGCTCCTCTGTCTCCTCCTCTATCTCAGGTGAAGGCGACCTCGTGCCTTTGTCAGAGCCTTGCTATGTTCCACTTGATTGCTTCTCTATCTCCTGAGTGACATCGCGCTCTGTCTAGGCCTTTTTAGCAGCCTCCTTTTTCCTCTTCTTGGCCAACTGTGTCATCTTAAGCTTGACTTCCTCCTTCTTTCTCTGCATAGTGGACTTGCTACCTCCCACTGCCAAGTCTGTTGTAGCATGTCGCTCTACCGACCATTGATCAAGTACTACATGAATGGCCTCATCCATTGCCAGGTAAGGCAAGTCATACCATTTCTGCGTAGGGCCCTTTCGCACCCTGATGGACACATGGTGAAAGTCTACTTTAAACTCTGCATAGCCCTGTAGGTTGACGTACACCATAGGCGAAAACCATGGTTTGCGATTGATGGCCATGCGGAAGTTCATCTCCATCAAAATCCAAAAGATCTTGATGTCCTTGATGCAAGGCGCATCCTTGGTCGCCCATAGCGAAGCGTACTGTTGGGTGTGGAATCTCCCCAAGGCATGTTTTGGGGCTTAAAGCTCAAGTTTTTACTAAGTCCATTATAAAGACTCTGCAATTTGTGGGTGCGGAGCGTGAAGTCATAAGAGACTCATAGGGTTGTTCGCCCTTGTTTTTGTAATGTAATGTTAGTTTGAAAGATCTACCCATGGTCCGCGGACCATGGAATTGTATAAATAGAGTGAGGCTCTAAGTGTAGAAAGGATCTAATCTAATAATGGAAGCATGGATGAATCTAAGAAATCGAGGAAGTGTTGAGTCGAAGTGTAAGTCATGTCTTTCGGTAATAGAGTAGGAGAAGGCTCTGCAGCTGAGTGCACAAAGGCCTAGTAGTCCATAACTGAGTACACAGATGCCTGCAGCTGAGTGTGCAGGGTAGGTCGGGTCTGTAATCGTTGGATGCATTAATAAAGACAATTTTTACCATATTTCTGTGTATCTTTTCCTGTCTTATGCATTATTGGGTATGAATTGCAATTTTACTATATATTTTCTACGCTAACTTGTATAAATGTGCTAAGTAAGTGAATATAATACAAAGTATCTGGTTAGGTGAAGATAAATAACTATCATAAGAAGATAAGTAAGATCCACGGTGTGACTTGGGGAAATAGTATAGATCGCTGCTCTGGTAGTGTGAAAGCACCACGGCCACTAGTTAGGGTTGCACGAAGGTGAACGTAACAGGGTGTGAAGGCCTTGCAGGTCAGGAAAGTGCACAAAGTAACCTACGCAAAGGTAGTCACACTTGGAATAAATCAACCCCTCAAACATCCCAAGGGTGTAGAAACTTGGTTCCAACACCCCTCATACTACTTCGAGTGAGACCTCAATATGCACTCCATGGAATGTTGCCGAAAGGGCCAGTATTTCAAGGATTTGTTTGGCAAATTAACTTCAAACCTAGGTCAGGCCCCAACAAGCCAACAAATGGTTCTGTTGCCAACACTGGAATCTGCATAGAGATATTTGATGTCATATCATTGGAATCCAACTAAGAAAGAAATTGAAGGTTTGTTAGACAAGAGAATTCATGAGTTCATGGTGCAGGAGAACAGGAATTCACGACTATCAAAAGAAGAGTGGTTAGACTGCTACCTATACATAGAGATCCACAAAATTTTCTTCACATCTTTCCCTACTAAGCTATACGAGTGGACCATGAAGCTAGCAGATATACAAGGAAGCAGCAAGCTCAATGATCCTATTGTGTGGACCCCATAATTGGTGTGAAAATTGGAAGCATCGGAGGATAAGATCACGCACACAATTGATCACTGACTCGATTGAATTATAGGAGGATTCATTACTGAGTTTACGGTAGATACTCCACTCAGCTATAGTGAGGCAGAAGGAAGCTTCCTCAAAGGACTGCAAGGTAAGTACGTTAAGTTTATGAACACTTGGTTTAAAATGCTAATGTGTGAAAAGTGGATTATGTGAATACATTGATGTTTGGGGCTACATGAGGTGGGAGAATTTACAGAAATGAAGGCAGTGCAGAACTAGAAACTATCCCCTTGATTTCACCTCCATGAGGGGATGAGGAAGAGCTCACAAATATCTCACCAAGAAGTGTGATCAATTTGATAAGGCAGAGGATTCTATGTATACCACACCCACCATGCATCATCACCATGCACATTGATAGCGAGTCTGCATGAAAAGGGAGCGCTTTAACATCCCCCGACTCAGAACTTGCAAATGATGAGGTCTGAGCTGCGCGAGGAAGACCCTAACATGAACATTGTGATCCTAAGTAAAATTATAACAGGGGATGATAAAGGAAAGCAACCTGAGATAGTACTTTGGTTCACAAGGCTCCGACGAAAGAACCAGAGTTTGATTTGGAGCATGCTAAGGAAACCTTCATGGATGGAAAGAAGAGCTTCACTAATGCCTCCACTTCAGGAAGCAAAGACAAACTTGAGTTGGAAATGGACCAATCGATGCTTATGACGTTCCTGGAAACATGCAAGAAGCTATTGTGTGATAGCAAGGATGTAAAGAGATTGCAAGAACTCATTAATCAATGTGTTGGGACTGCACTAGGAGAACCGTGCATAGTCCAGAAGTTTGGAAAGCATGCGACGAGGACGGGAAGAGAAATGAGGTTGACTGCACAGATTAGGGAATATGAGATGGACCAAGTGATTCTGGACCTAGGATCGAACATGAACATTCTGTCGAAGCAGACATGGGAGCACATAGGAAGGCCTACGCTGCAATGGTCTCCTATCCAATTATGAATGGAGAACCAACAAAAGATCTTACCTATGGGAAGATTGCAGGGAATCATCATGGGTATTGAAGGAGCAAGTGCGCTTGAATATTTTGAAGTGATAGAGGTTGTTGATGACAACAATCCCTACCCTACGCTATTAGGAATAGATTGGGCCATTGACATGAACAGGGAGATAAATATGAAGAAGCACAAGATGATTTTTGAGAAAATGTCTCTATGCATAGTAGTAACTTTGGACCCTATAGAAGTATAGCATTACAAAGGTACAGTGCACAACTATGAAAGTGACGATGACTTGGACTACATCTACAAGATAACCTCACAAGAGTAAGATTGGGTAAATCCCATCGCAGATGGACGGATCTCATGGGAGCGTGAAAGCTCCTGTACATCGGATTCTGATGAGAAGATAGAGCGATGGCAGAACTAGTTACACAAGGTAACCATGCTGAACTGTAACATGTGATGAGATCGTTGCATTGCGTATCAATAGAGGTGAGGGATCTACCTACTTATGATGGGTTAAGTGAGGTAGATACTTTCTTGAATATATTTGAAAGGGAGGTGTCAGAACAACAATGTTTCAAGGCTTTGAAATGGGTACTATGCACTTACCTACAAGGTGGTGGGGTACGCACCAAGGAAGCTTTGAGGAATGGCGCGAATGTAGGAGAATGATGTGCATTCATTTTGGGAAGCCTTAGATGCATCTAAAAGACAAGTATGATGGAAAAGATGATTTGCACATGCATCTGTCTAGGTTGGTATAGGCATATGGTAAACAACCTGTGCGGATGCACATGGACTTCACATTCAGGAACACAATCAATAAGCAGGTGTTGGTGGGGAATTTGCATGAATGGTCCCTCCAATTGGGACGATGAATTGTGCAAGGAACAAGTGTGCAGAAGACTACCCACGTGGAAGCCTTTAACAAAGTGTGTAAAACACTGAACAAGGTATATAATGCACAGTGGAGTGATTGGGACCTGCGCGTACCAGTGGTTCTATTGACTTATAGAAAAATGTGAAAGAAACTAATGGGGCAAACGCCTTCTACATTGGCCTATGGAGAAAACATTGTAGTTCTAATAGCACATAGCAAGCCTAGTCTGCACATAGTAGCACCAATAGATATGACAACCCACAGAGCCTTCATAGAAGGGATCAAGCAACTAAATGAAGCAGAATGCTTGGGACTTGAGGAAGAAATCTGACAGGGTGATCTTAGACTCCAAGAACTTATGAAAGAAAGGTTGTGATTAAGGGAGAAAAGAACTCTTGTGGAAGTGGAAGTCAAGAAGCTTCAGGAAGAAATAATGAAGGATTTTCTTGATAAGAAAATCAGGATGATAAAATAGAGTGCGCACGAGTTCAGTGGAAAATTTTGGGACTGCCGTCAAGAGTTGATCAGCCTGATGCCTAGGATTAGACCGCATATTATGAAAGGGATCACCCATGGTGGCACGTTGTAGATGGTAAAGTGCACAATGCATCCAGTAATAATAGAAGGAGGATGTTTTCCAAGAAAAGTGATGGATGATAGGTTGAGACCTTATACAAGTGGCACGACCACTTAACTAGCCATGGGAAGTATAGTCTTAGTGCTATAGGCAGTTAAAGGAGGCATGGGACTATAAACTACTATGCTTGGGAGCTGTGCAATATTGGGGCTACACACAGAAGCAAAGTATCACAAGGTTCGTAACTGCGGAAGGGGGGCTACGCTACCGCGGGGGTTCACTGGAAAGTGACTGTTGTAGTCACTATTCACGATGTGATTCTTGACTTAAGACCAAATGGAGCCAGCAACATGCATCTAAGATGTGCTTTATGGACAAGATCTGGGAAAATATATTGCCAAGGGATCATTAAATATCGGATTTGGGGGGAATGGTTGAATTTAAATTCAAAAGGTGCTATAAATTGCAAAGGGCTACCCAACAAACAACACTTGGTCATTTGCGAATTGAGCTATCTTATGGCCCATGTATTCTGAGCCGAGACCTATTTTCCCTATGCAAAGCATTGATTGAGCCCTTGATTGAGCGATTGAGATATTTTTGGATGAACGACATGGAAACGTCTGAAGAAGCCAGGGAAATTGCAGAGATGATTGTTGAAGAAACCACGCAGACCCTGACCATAGAATATGCCCTTGAAGGTGCTAGGATTGTTGCAGAAATCCCTAAATTACCATGCACACTGAGAGTGAAGAAAGATAAACAACCAATGATTCTGGTGCGTGTGTCCCCGCGAAACCCGTTGCGCACTAGATTAACGATGGAGGAAAAAGGGAAAGCGGTTAACCTGGAAACCAACGAGTAGGAAGAAGACCTAGAGGACCTCATAATTGAAGAAGATAAGGATGAGAGCATGGAGGAAGCAACCAAGGCTGTGCACCTTCCAAAAAAGCTTCCCGCATATGTGCCCCGCAGAAGGGGAAGGCAAAAGTGCCCAAGGACCTCAATGAGAGCAAAAGCTCTCTCCAGACTTTAGTCCTCCCGAACGATATCATCTTTGAGGGCACACACCTGGGACGGGTGCCTAGCTTGTTTTTTGAAGATTGGGATCTTGCTAACCACAAGAAATTCCCTCACCTAGAGACCACATAGCTCATGAAGCCAAAGTAGAACACCGCAATAGGGGTTATAGAATTGGAGCTACAAAAGTGGTTATGCAGAGTTGAAAGGCAGGGTTGTTAAACCTGCTCTGGGTGCCGCATTACCACCGTGCCCCAGCGACTATCTTCGTCATCAAGTAGCCCCTCTTCTTGGTGCATGGTGGGTGTTTGTGGCTGGAGGAGCCCATCCCCATCACAAACCACTTAATCCATTGCATTAGCCGGCTCCCATGTAAAGGGTAGGACCTTCCAGACATTTCGGAGGGAAAGAGCAGTGATTTGGCCATTGTGGAGGCCATGAAAAAGAAATACAAGCTCGAGAAGAAGAAAAGGGGCTAGGCTACGCCATATCCAACATCAACAACAAAGCCGTCAAAGTTGTGACCCATATACTGGTAGGTAAGCTCATGCGGAAGTGTTGCACGGATGAGGTACCCACACTGGTGGTGGCACTTACTGAATGGTGTGCAGAAGGGGTCCAATTTAACTGGTCTGAATTCTTGTGCAAAGACTTCCTATAAAATTTCCAAGAGGCACACAAACAAGGAAAAATGTTCCACTATGCATGGCTTCTGCTGTCCATAGTGCTAGTGGTGGGGGAATTGCCAGAGACTAGCCAGTTCCCCATGATTGCAATGGATCTTCCGAAGGCCACAAAGTATGCTTCACTATGGGCCACTAAGGACATGAACTGGATCTGCGATAGCAAAATATTCTGCGTGTTCATGGAGATGAACATCAGAATGGGGATTAACCACAAGACACAGTTATCACCCACTATCTACAACAACCTGCAATTTTTTGTAGAATTGAAAGTAGACTGTAATCACATCTATATCAGGGTACGCAAGGACCCCGCCAAGAAGTAGAGCGAGTTACCCTTCATAGCCACCAATGATGTGATTTTCAATGTACTAGAGATGTGGCCACCGGAATGGCACACCCTAGACATCAACACAATGGAAAAGTATGTTGCGCAGAAGAAGAGGAAGGAGGGAAAACTGCGCATGGCACAGTTGGCAGAAAGGAGAAGGCAAGAAGCAGCATTAGAAAAAACATAGGAGGCATGATATGCTGCACAGACAGTAGTAGAGTAGAAAAAGATCGCAATAGTAGCACAAAAGGCAGTAGAGAAGGCACGCGAGGGTCAAAAGTCACCTTCACCTAAGAAGGAGCAGGAGTAGGAGATGGAAATAGAGGTACAGGAGGGAAGCGCCGACCCACAAACAATGTCAACACAATTAAAGTGCCAACTCCTGGGTGAGTGGATGAGATTGTGTAAGAAGGTCAAAGCATCTAAACTGTCTATCGACACAATCACACTTACTGAGGGAGATATACACGACATAGGAGAGACAGTGCATGACGTCACCACTGAGGCACTTCAAAACATTGTGGAGGAGAATCATATTGTGTTTGGGGCTCTCCGAGTGTAGATTTAGGAGTTTCAGGTGTGCACTATTCAAGTTGGTACTTTTTCGACCAGCCTCATAGTAGAAACAACTGTAGCCGAGGAAATGTTGCATGCTCATACAACCAACACAATAGTGTTGGGAGAAGGGGCACTAGTTACAACAAATGAGGCCAACAGACCTATGGTCAATACCTTGAAAGGCATCGGGATCAACATGGTTGCACTCCCATGGGAGACACTCTATGTTCTGTAGTATGGGATTACTGCAAAACTGCGGGCTAGGGAGAGCTACACGTTACAGGTGTTGAGTGAGTAGAATATCAACATGGAATAGTTGAGCTTGCAGTACGATGATGTTGTGTCTCAGAACTGACAGATGGTGTAGGTACTTGAAGAAGCCTATTAGATGGTCCCTTAGCTAGCCATCTTAGCAGAAGCACCAGCAGTGGCACGCATGTAGAGATTAGTAGCAGGAGTGCACAAGCCGCAAGAAGAACTAGCCAAGGTTCAGCTGAAGTTGAACCTTCAGATAGTAGAGCTGCGGTTGAAGGCACAACTGTCCACTTCTCCAGAAGTAAGGGAGCATCATGCCAATGTTACTACATCGGGGATGAAGGAGATCAATAGTGCAGTAAGGGACTGCACTAGAATGTTGGAAGAGTCATTCAAGGTCCTCACCAATCTGCAAGAGGACCCAAACATCCAGTGCTTAGAAACAGAGAAATGTGAGCTCGAGTAGTATTATGATAGTGTGAAATGGACCATGTAGATGGTGGCTCTCACTCAGAGGCTGGCATGAATGCAACATGCCAAAGCACTTAAAGAGCAAGTAGACATAGCGGGACACAGAGAAGTAGTTTTGAAAGCATGTGTTTAGCCTTGGATCGACAAGGCCTTTGTCATCATAGCAACAATTGAAGGCAAGCTCACACAGATACAAGGGATGCAGGAACAGATGCAGGGGAACAATTTTGACATCGCGGTCTCAGAACAATGAGTATAGGAGATTCAGTAGGAAGCCGCTCAGTGCACTACCAACCTTGCAGCCATTCGAGCAGAGTTGGAGGGAAAGTCACGATGTTTGTGTTGGGGGCCTATTGCGTGTGGAATGCCCCTAAAGCATGTTTTGGGGCTTAATGCCCATGTTTTAACTAAGTCCATTGTAAAGACTCCGAAATTTGTGGGCACGGAGCATGAAATCATAGGAGAGTCATAGTGTTGTCCACCCTTGTTTCTGTAAGTAATGTCTGTTTGAAAGATCTGCCCATGGTCCATAGACCACAAAATTATATAAATGGAGTGAGGCTCTAAGTGTAGAAAGGATCTAATCTAATAATGGAAGCATGGATGAATCTAAGAAATCGAGGAAGCATTGAGTCGAAGTGTAAGTTGTGTCTTTGGGTCGTAGAGTAGGAGAAGGATCTGTAACTAAGTGTGCAGAGGACTAGTAGTCTGCAGCTGAGTGCGTGAACCCTTGCAGATGAGTGCGGAGGGAAAGTTGGGTCTGTAACCATTGGAAGCATTAATAAATAAAAGTTTTACCATATTTCTATGTATCTTCTCCTATCTTATGCATTAATAGGTATGAACTACAAGTTTACTATTTATTTACTGTGCGAACTTATATAAGTGTGCTGAGTAAGTGAATATAATACAAAGTATCTAGTTAGGCAAAGATAACTAACTTCCATAAGAAGATAAGTAAGATCCATAGTGTGACTTGGGGAAATAGTGCATATCGTTGCTCCGACAGTGTGAAATCCCCACAAACACTAGTTAGGGTTGCGCGAAGGCGAACATAATAAGGCGCGAAGGCCTTGCAATTCAAGAAAGTGTGCGAAGTAACCTGCGTGAAGGTATTCACAATTGGACTAAATCAACCCCTCAAACATCTCAAGGGTGCAGAAAGCTAGTTCCATCACCCCCTATACTACTTCAATTGAGACCTCAGTCCATGCTCCATGGACTGTTGACAAAAGGGCCAGTAGTACAGGGATTTGTTTCGCTAATTAAATCCAAACCTAGGTCGGGCCCCAACAAGCCAACACATACTTCAATGATTCTGGTAGGTCTGACATCACCGAAGGGAATTGACTGTCCTCTGGTAGCTCCCATGTTACCAGCATAATTGACAACAAGAGCCATGTGTAGTGGAACGTCTTGCTGAGCTCCTGTGCTTCATGATAGTTTGCTAGGAACTCTCCGTGAAGGTAGTCCAACCAGTTGAACTGGACTCCTTTGGCGCACTGGGCTGCTAGCGCGATGACAGGAACTGACACCTCATCGACACGACACTTCCTCATCACTTTCCCCACTAAAATCTATGTAGCTACCTTTACAACAAGGTCACAGATGTTGGATATAGCATATCCATGCGACTTCTTCACCAACTTAAAATTTTCTTTCATAGATTCTGTGAGAGCCTGCTGACCAACTTTTCTGCCAAATATCATGGCTAGATTCTCTCCTGTATAGGACAACCACGTTATCCTATGAATAAATCTATCTGTGATGGGTATCAGCTCATCTAGCCATAGGAACCCATCATGCACCAAGCATAGTAGCTGCTTGATGACCAATACTATCATTAGGGTGTGGTTGTAGTGCGGCACCCAAAGCAGGTTGAGAAAACCTACCTTGTCTACTCCTCTGAGCCACCTCCACAGCTCTAATGTGGTCATTCTGGTGTTTGTATCGATGATGCGGTGCATCAGCTGCTCAGTCGCCAGGTGTGGGAACTCCTCGTTGTCGACCAAGTCCCAGTCTTCAAGTTTCAATAGAGGAACCCGTCCCAAGTGTGATCCTTTGAAAAACTCTCATCCACCAGCAGGGGAGTTTGCAAGGGGGTCTTTCTCTCATCGATGTCTTTCGGCACCTTGGTCTTGCCCTTGTGTGGAGGGACATAATCAGGAAACCGAGTAATAGGGTCAACACCTTGGGCTTCAACCTCCTCCACTTCAACTTCCACATCCTCATCATCCATTAGGATATCTTCAAGTTCTTCTTCCTCTGGCTCTAAATTCATGATTTTTCCCTTCTCCTGTGTGGTGGGCTTCAATGGGTTTCTTCGTGGTGATGCGCACACCAGTATTGTAGGTTTCTTTCCCTTCTTATCCTTCATGGTTCCCTTTGTTGGGGTGGGCTTTGGTCTCGACATTCTTGGTGAATTAAGGACATCGGATAATACTTCAACCACTTTTGGAGCAACTACTTCTGCCTCCATCTCCATTTCTGGCACCAACTCCTCTACTTCGGTAGCTATAGCTTCTATGGGTGCTGACATAATGCTTTCTAACAATGCTCATGATGTCTCTGGTAAGTTTCCAAACACTGGAGTCACTTTCAAAGCCTCGAGGAATTCTTAGTTAATGTGTGCCTGAGAGTGCAACAACTCAATTCTCAAAATGCCAAGTGTTTTTCGCTAGACAACCACTTGTAATTTATAGGTCATTTTGAATTCATATCCAACCATTCCCCCCAAATTATGTTCATTAATGTGGGATTAGCAATAGATTTTCAATGATCCGAGCCATAAATTTCGTCTTAAATGTTGGCCACCTCCTCCATTTGGCCGCATTTATTCCGTCAAATCATGAACAATGACTTTAACGGTCACTTTCGGATCGACCTACACATTTTTTCCCTGGGTAGTACAGATCCCTTTGCTCTGCCGCGAACCCTGTGACACTTCCTTGATTCACCCAATCCTTCAATCGCATAGCTCTCCAACCCGAGCAGTATAGTTTATAGTCTTGCACCTCCTTTCAACTGCTACCTTCATAGAGTCACATGGCCAGACCACCAGTGTATGGCTTCAAGTGACTGCCATTCGCCTTTTCTAGGAAGGGTTCTCCATTCAATTTGACCAACTGTACTGCTCCTCCGTCAGTAATCCCCTTAATGACATAGGGCCCTAACCAGTGCATTCTGAACTTCCCTAGAAATTTATCAAACTTACTATCATATAACAAAAATAGGTCATTTACCTTAAAGGTGTGCAACTTAATGTGTCAATCATGCCAGGCTTTTTCGCATTATTTTTGGACCTGTTTGTTAAATCTAGCCAGAAATGTTTCTTCCTCAACCTCAACTAGCTGCACGAGCCTCTCCTCCAGGGCTCCACAATCCATCATCCCTGTGAGTGTCGCTATGTGCAAACTAGGCACAATGTATTCCATGGGAATCACTACTTCAATCCCATGTACAAGCCTAAACGGTGTTTGTCCAGTTAGCTTCTTGCATGTCATTCGATAAGCCCATGGTACAATGGGTATGAGTAGGTCCAAATCACTTCATTGAACATTATAGACCTTGGTGAGCACATTCTCCGACATTTTATTGAATGCATTCATCCATCCTATTAGCTTGCGGGTGATAATGCATGCTCTTCTAGTGATATACCTAAAATTCCTCCGTTAGCACGTTGATCATCTCATTTAGTAAGTGCGTATAGCGATCAATCATCAAAATCTTTGGACAACTAAATCGCATCAGTATATACTTAAAGAGGAACTTCACAACATTCGTGCCTATGCAATCCTTCACAGGTTGTGCCTCCAACCAACGAGTCAAATACTCTGTCGTGGTTATAATGTACCTCGCTCTGGTCTTTCATTGTGGCTGAATGGGCCCCATAAAATCTATCGACCATTTCTCAAAGGGTTGTAATGTCATCTGTGGATTCATAGGCATCTCATCCCTCCGTGATGGCCTGCCAGTCCTTTGACACGCATCACATGATTTGCAATATGCTTTTGAGTCTTGATGGAGGGTTGACCACCACAACCTTGCACATAGAATCTTCTACCATAGTCGCTCTCCTTGCATAATTTCCTCCCGCAACAGCCCCATGAGCGTTCGGGAGGATGCTTCTTCTTTCAAACTATGGTACCTATCGTCTCAATATCTCACCTAACCCCATTTTGTATAGATGCCCAACAATGACAGAAAATTCTACTGCGTGCACCAATAACTCCTTTTGGTGGATGATGTATCCTTCTGGGGCAATTCCTGTGGTTAGGAAATGTATGATATCTTCAAAATGGCCATTTGCGATAGGCACTGCAAACAGTTGTGCGTCAGGAAATCCTTCTTCAAAATTAGTGGGCTCTTCCCCTGTTTTGATGCGCGACAGGTGGTCTGGTTCCACGTTGAGTTTTCCAGGCTTCATAATAACTTCAAAATCATATTCTCGGAACAATAACAACCACCTGTAGATTCTCTCCCCCAACAAAGGCTTATTGATCAAGTACTTAAGCGTGGAGTGATCTATATACATCTTAAAATGGCCTCCTAGAAAGTAGTGTCTAAACTTCTGGAGTGTGTATACCATAGCTAGCCCTTCGTGCTCGATGGTGGAATAGTTCTTCTTCACCTTTGATAACCTTCTACTTGCAAACACAATAGGATGGTCCAAGTATCCTCTGCTAGCCTGTGTACTGCTCCTAGTGCTATACAAGATGCATCAACATGTACATGAAACTCCTTCTTCCAATCCAGGGAGACTAAAATTAGCGTTGTGACCATCATTTCTTTCATACATCCAAGCTCTTCTTACAGTCCTCATTCTAGTAGAATGTGACATCCTTTTTTAACAACTTCTCCATAGGTGCAGTCATTTGGGCATAGCCTTTGATGAACTTTTGGTAATATCCTATATGTCCTAGGGTAATGAGTAGCTATTTCACACTCCTCGATGCTTCCAAGTTCAGTATCACCGCGATCTTCGCGAAATCTACCATTAGTCCTTGTCTACTAACCACATGACCCAGCAGGGTACTGAAAGGAACACAAAATAGGAGCTTCTTCAAATTGAGCGTGATCTCGTATCTTCGACAAGTATCCAACATTAGGCGTAAACTGGCAACATAGAATTTTATCATTCCAAACATAGTCCAACCATCAAAGTATACTTGCAAGAACTTATGAATAAATTTGTTGAATGCAGAAATGACTACACGCGAGAAAATTGTAGGCACATTCTTCAATCCAAATGGCATTACAGTGTACTGAAAACACCCCCACTCAGTCGCAAAGGTCGTCTTGCTCCTATCCTTTGGCGTGATTTTGATTTGATGGTACCCATAGAACCCATTAGTGAAAAAATATGCTTCCTGGCCACCTACATTATCCAACACATCCATGAAAGGATCATGTATGCAAGCGTCATTCAACTTTCTGAGATCCACGCATATCCATGTTTCATCCTTTTGCTTCTTCAACTGTACCACCATTGGGATTACCCAATCAAATTCTTCCACAGGCTCAATGATGCCTTCTATGAGCATATTACATAGCTCTAAGCAGACCTCCTTATACTTCGGATTTAGACAGTAAGGTCTTTTATTAATCGGCTTTGCATCGGGCTTCAATGTGATATTCATAACACCCAGGACCCCGATTATCCCCTTTAGATATGTAAACTCGGTAGGGAATAAATCCTAGTATTCACAAAGAAATTCAGTGAACTTATCCACCATCACATCATCGTAGTAGTCTGAAATCTTCGTGGATTTGGGCTCTACCTATGTACCAATGTTTACTTGTGTCATTTTCCATGGTGCAGTTATATCAGGATTCTGAATCTGTAGTCATTCAACCTCGTAGTGAACTTTTGTTTCAGGGATATTAATCTTTTTCTGATCCTCATCCTCTTCTTCCATGGTTACGATATAGCATTCTAGCACATGATTTAGCTGAGTAGTGCAATCAGGCTGAATCAGGTCTAGAGGATCGTGCGATATCCTAAAGATTGCTGCTTTCACCTCCTGTAGCGCCTCATCAATACAGTCAAACCTATCTTCAAAGTTGAATGTCATTATGAATACCTCGTGCAAAATATCCCATTCACCTGTACCATGGCGAAGCTCTGTTTCTATGTACCAGTTCATCAGGACGACATCCAGGGTGTGACAAAACAAGTATACCCATTCAAGTTGGGGCTTCTCTCCATAAGCTTGAACCCATTTGGCCAGCTATGCACGTAGGTCATCTTACCCATCATACTTGTCTGTCATTTGTACCCTCTGCTTCCCAAAGCATGTTCTCATCATCCTTCTACACTCGCACCAATCATCAAAGCTTCCCTTGCATGTACCCCACCATCTTGTGAGTATAGCGCATAGTGCCCAGTCCAATGCCTGGAAGTGCTACATTTCTAGTATCTCCTTCTCAAATGCATCCAAAAGATATCTACATCATTCAAGCCATCATAAGTAGGCCGGTTTCTCACCTTTGACGAAACACAATGCAAAGACCGACTCATCATGTTACAACTCAGTGTATTTACTTCATGTAACAGATTCTATCAACGCTCTAATTCTTCATCAGAGTACGAAGTGTAGGAACTCTCGCGATCCCATGCAATTCATCCATCCACTGTTGGATTCACCCAATCTTGGTCTTGCGTTGTTATCTTATAGATACAGTCCATATTGTCAATGCTCTCATAATCACGGACTAGTTCAGTATAGCGCGATCCCTTAGCAGGATCTAGGGGTACTATTACATGGAGCGATTTCTTCTCAAATATTGTGTTTCGCTTCTTTAAGTTGATTACTCTGTTCACATCAGTAGCCCAATCAATTCCAAGGAGCATGGGATAGGGGTTTCTATCATCTACAATTTCTATTACTTCAAAGTCAGCCAGTGCACTTGTGCCTTCAATATCTACAGTCACCCCTTGCAGCCGCCCCATGGGGATGATCTTTTGTTGTTTCACCATCCTTAGCTAAATCAGAGACCACTGCAGCATGGGTTTCCCCATCTGCTCCCAAGTCTTCTTTGGTAGGACATTCACATCTGACCCTAGATCCAAAATAACCTTATACATTTTATATTCTCCTATCTGCACGATCAACCTCATCTCTCGTCCTGTCCTTGTTTTATGCTTACCAAACTTTTGTACTACACGTAGCTCACCCAGAGTATTTCTAGTGTATCTGTTTATAAGCTCCTATAACCCCTTCATAGCCTTGCTATCACGCAGTAACTTCATGTAGGTCTCCAGGAAGGTTTTAAGCATAGAAGGGTCCATCTCCTAATTAGGTTTATCCTTGCTCCTTGAGGTGGAGGCCTCAACGAATCTCTTCCTTACTTCCATGAATGTTTGACATGCGCATTCCAAATTGAACTCAACCTACTTCGCTAGGGCTTTATGAAACCATGTGTTATCTTCAAGCTGTTTCCCCTTGTCATATCCTATTTTGATTCCACTTTGGAGCACTATATTCACATTTGGATCCTCTTCGCGCGACTCAGAGATCATCATCTCCAAGTTATGAGTCAATTGAGGTGTTAGCATCCCTTTATCATGTATCCTCACTATTAGTGTAGGATATTCTTCCATTTCATGATCAAAGAGAGTGCAATATTTTCAAGACAGACGTATTGGGTTAGTGCAATTGCAGGCATAGTGTCCTGGTCCTTCGCAATTGTAACAGATGAGTTGTCCCCAACCTTTTCTAGGACAGCCTTTGCCTCGGCCTCATCCGCGCCCCTGAAAGCATATCTGCACAATCCCCGCGCTCTAGTCAGAGGGCTGTGTTTCTGTCCAAACCCTATAGGTAGGAGTCCTATCCATCATTAGTTCATAGCTTCTGCAATTACACTCATCATGCCCTACCGAACTAGAAAAGTTGCAGAACAGTTGTTGCGGTGTCTGTACAGACTTCTACATCAAATGACAGTTATCCATGGCATGTTTTCCTACTACTTGACATATAACACACTAGAATGCATGCACCGGGCTCGTTCCTACCTAACCTTCCAGACTCAAAGGCAACGGTCTTCCTCCTACAATGTAGTTCGCCAAGACCGGGCAATGGTATTTGTCATGTCCCTGACACTTGCATTTTAGGCACCATACATCTTCACACACCTCTGGTCAAACTGTTTTGTCCTAATTCAAGCTTTGCATCTCAAGGAAAATATTTTTTGACTGCACATGGATTTGCTGAACCCCCAGATTCGAATCTTGCATTGGTGTTTCATGTAGTCTCATTGCAATCTCCAAGGCCTCTGCTTGAGTCATTATCTTTTGTTCTGGCAACGCAACCATTTGTGGTGATGTCCATCTGTTAGGTTCATATTAGCTTCATAGATTTTACACTTTAACCTCTGTTCTAGTTCCCAAGGGGTCTCACCTAGTTGTATTGTGATTTCCTTGAACCCTAGAATCGACAGTGCCTCATATTTAGGCCTACGGAATTCTTTGTTCAATGCAGTATGTATGTATGCCACTTGAACATTCGGGTTATCATTAGAGTACTTGATGTACCAAGTTAGCACGTGATCCTGCATCGCACTAACCAATGTCACCTTCTTCATGTCATCATCTATAATGCCCTGAGCTTCCCATATAGCTTTCACAACGAAAAAGAACTGGTCCGGGTCATCATTTCCTAAGCCCTTAAACAAAGGAAGCTTTAATGAATTTTCCATACTGAACTACAGTGGAGGTGGAGGTGGTATGGGTGAAGTCGCAGGCGATGGTGGTGAAGTTAGAGATGGTGTGGGTGGAGGTGGTAGTTGCGAGAATCCTTATCTTATTAACTGAATAGTACTTCGTGAAGAAGCCTATGCTACTCCCTCTTCATCACCTCATGGAGGTGAAATTAATGGACTAGATTCAGGACCCTTTCTCCTTTCGTTCTTGTAATTTTTTCCACTTCGCGTAGCTCCAAACATCAAGGTAGCGTAAAGGGTGTTTGTCCAGTTAGCTTCTTGCATGTCGTTTGATAAGCTCAAACTAAAATGGGTATGCGTAGGTCCAAATCACTTCGCTGAGCATTTCAGACCTTGGTGAGCGCGTTATCCATAATTTTATTGAATGTTTCCACCGTCTTGTTAGCTTTCGGGTAATAAGACATGCTCTTCTGGTGATATACCAAAAATTCCTCCATTGGAACATTAATCATCTCATTCAGAAAGTGCGTACCATGATCAATCATGAAAATATTTGGACAGCCAAATCACATCAGTATATGCTCAAAGAGGAACTTCGCAATAGTCATGCCTATGCAATCCTTCATAGGATATGCCTCTGATCAACAAGTCAAATACTCCATCGCGGTGATAATGTACCTCGCTCTCATATTTCCTTGTGGCTGAATGGGTCCCACAAAATCTATCGCCCATTTCTTCAAGGGTTGTAATGTCATCTATGGATTTAGAGGCATCTCATCCCTCCGTGATGGCCTGCCAGTCCTTTGACATGCATCACATACTTTGCAATACACTTTTGAGTCTCAATGGAGGGTTGGCCACCACAATCCTGTGTGTAGAATCTTCTACGTAGTTTCTCTCCCTACATTATGTTCTCCTGCAGTTCCCCCATGAGCATCTACGAGGATGCTGCTTCTTTCAAACTCTAGTACATATCGTCTCAATATCTCACCTAACCCCATTTTGTACAAATGCCCGACAATGACAGAAAATGCTGTCGTGTGCACTACTAACTCCTTCTTTTGTTGGACGGTGTATCCTTCTAAGGCAGTTCCTCTGGTTAGGAAATGTATGATATCTTCAAAATGACCATCCATGATGCGAACTGCAAATAGTTGTGCGTCAGGCAATCCTTCTTCCAAATTAGTGGGCTCTTCCCTTTTTTTCATGCATGACAGAGGGTCTGGTGCCACATTCAGTGGTCCAGGCATCACAATAACTTCAAAATAATATTCCTAAAACAATAACAACCACCTGCAGATTCTTCCCCCCAACAAAGTCTTATTGACTAGGTACTTCAGCGTGGAGTGATTTGTATACATCTTAAAATGGCCTCCCAACAAGTAGTGTCTAAACTTCTAGAGTGCATATATCATAGCTAGCCCTTCATGCTCGGTGGTGGAATAGTTCTTCTCCACCTTGGATAACCTTTTGCTTGCAAACGTGATAGGATGGTCCACATCTCCTCCTAGCCTATGTCAGTACTGCTCCTAGCACTATACAAGATGCGTCGACATGTACATGAAACTCCTTCTTCCAATCCAGGGAGACTAAAATCGGCACAGTGACCATCGTTTCTTTCAATACATCCAAGCTCTTCTTATAGTCCTCATTCCAATAGAATTTGACATCATTCTTTAACAACTTCTCCATAGGCACGATTGTCTGGGCATAGCCTTTGATGAACTTTCAGTAATATCTTTTATGTCCTAAGGTAGCGTGGAGCTGTTTCACACTCCTCGACGCTTCCAAGTTTAGTGTCACCATGATCTTCATGGGATCTACCATCATTCCTTGTCTACAAACCACATGACCTAGCAGGGTCCCGAGAAGAACACAAAATAGGAACTTCTTCAAATTGAGCATGATCTTGTATCTTCGTCAAGTATCCAACATTAGGCATAAACTGGTGACATAATGTTTTATCAGTCCAAACACAGTCCAGTCATCAAAGTATACTTCAAGGAAATTATGAATAAATTCCTTGAATGTAGCAATGACTATGTGTGAGAAAATCGTAGTTGCATTCTTCAATCCAAATGGCATTACAGTGTACTGAAAACACCCCCACTCAATCGCGAAGGTCATCTTACTCCTATCCTTTGGCACGATTTTGATTTGATGGTACCCAGAGAACCCATTAGTGAAGGAATATGTTTCGTGGCCACCCACATTATCCAACACTTCATCCGTGAACGGAGTCGAGAAAGGATCATGTATGCAAGCATCATTCAAATTTCTAAGATCCATGCATTTCCTTATTTCATCCTTCTGCTTCTTCTCCTGTACCACCATTGGGCTTTCCCAGTCAGATTCTTCCATAGGCTCAGTGATGCCTGTTATGAGCATCTTGTCTAGCTCTAAGCGGACCTTCTCCTTATACTTCGGATTGAGATAGTAATTTATTTTCTTAACCGGCTTCACGTTGGGATTCAATGTGATATTCATAACTCCCAAGTCTCCGATTATCCCCTTTAGATATGTAAACTTAGAAGGGAATAAATCCTAGTATCCATGGAGCAATTTAGTGACCTTATCCACCGTCATGTCTTCCTAGTAGTCTCCAATCTTTGTGAATTGGGCTCTACCTCTGTACCAATGTTTACTTGTGTCTTTTTCCACGACGCAGTTATATCATGATTCTCAATCTACAACCATTAAACCTTTCACTGACCTTATATTTCAGGGATGCTAATATTTTGTTGATCCTCATCCTCTTCTTCCATGGTTAAGTTATAGAATTCTAGTGCGTGACACAACTGAGTAGTCCAATCTAGCTGAATGAGGTCCAGAGGATCCAGTCATATCCTAAATATTGTTGCTTTCACCTCTTGTAGTGCCTCATCAATACAGTCAAGCCCGTCTTCAAAGCTAAATGTCATTATGAATTCTTCATTAGAGTCTAAAGTGAAGGAACTCTTGCGATCCCATGTAATTCATCCATCCACTATTTGATTCACACAATCTCGGTCTCACACTGTTATCTTATAGATACAGTCCAGATCGTCATCACTCTCATAATCACAGACTAGTTCAGTATAGCATGATCCCTCAACAAGATCTAGGGGTACTACTACGCAGAGCGATTTCTTCTCAAATATCATCTTTCGCTTCTTTAGGTTGATTACTCCATTCATATCAGTAGCCCAATCAATGCCAAGGAGTGTAGGATACGGGTTGCTATCATCCACAATTTCTATTAATTCAAAGTCAGCCAGCGGGCTTGCACCTTCAATATCTATAGTCACCCCTTGCAGCCACCCCATGGGGATGATCTTCTGATGGTTCACCATCCTTATCTGAATCAGAGAGCACTGTAGCATGGGCCTCCCCATCTGCTCCCAAGTCTTCTTCGATAGGACATTCGCATCTGACCCCAGATCCAAAATAACCAGATCGATTTCGTATTCTCCTATCTGCATGGTCAGCCTCATCTCCTGTCCCTTCCTTGTTTTATGCTTACCAATATTTCGTACTACGCGAGGCTCACCCAGACTGTTTCCAGCGCATATGTTTATAAGCTCTTTTAACCCCTTCAAAACCTTGCTATCACACAATAGCTTCATACAGGTCTCCAAGAAGTTTGTAAGCATAGAAGGGTCCATGTCCTGAACTGATTATACTTACTCCTTGAGGTGGAGGCCTCAGCAAAGCTCTTCTTTTCTTCCATAAATGTTTCACGTGCGTGTTCCAAATAGAACTCAACCTCCTTCTCTGGAGCTTTCCAAACCCATGTGTTATCTTCAGGTTGTTTCCCCTTATCATGTCCTATTTTGATTCCACTTTGGAGCATTATATTCAAGTTCAAATCTTCTTTATGCAACTCAAACCTCATCATCTGCAGGTTTTGAGTTGGTGGAGGTGGTAGCACCCCTTTGTCACATATCCTTGCTATCAACATAGGATAGTCTTTCATTTCATGATCAAACAGAGTGCAATATTTTCATGTCGAATGTGTTGGGTTAGTGCAGTCACGGGCATAGTGTCCTGGTCCTCCACAATTGTAGCAGATAATTTGTCCACGACCTCTTCCAGGCCCTCCTCCACCTCAACCTCATCCACGCCCCTGAAAGCCTATCTGCTCCATCCCCACACTTTGGTCAGGGGGTTACATTTCTACCTAAACCCTATAGGCAGGAGTTCTATCCATCATCAATTCATTTCTTCTGCATTTATGCTCATCATGCCCTACCGACCTACAAAGTTGTAGAATAGTTGTTGCGGTGTGTGTACAAACTTTTGTAGTAAATGGCAGTTATTCGTGGCACATTTTCTTGCTACCAGAAATATATCACACCACAACGTAGGCTTTGCACTCGGTCCTACCTAAGATTCCGGCCTCAAAAGCATCAGTGTTCCTCCTACAATATAGTTCGCAAAGACCAGGCAATGGTCTTTGTCATGTCCCTGACCCTTGCATTTTAGGCACCATACCTCTTCGTGCACCTCTGGTTGAACTGTTCTGTCTTGCTTCAAGCTTTGCATCTCAAGGCAAAGATTTTTCAACTGTGCATGGATCTGCTAAACCCCCAAATTCAGATCTTGCATCAGTGTTTCATGCAGTCTCATTGTAATCTCCAAGGCCTTTGCCTGAGTCGTTATTTTTTGTTGTGACAGTGCAACCCTTAGGTGTGGTAGGAGCGAAGCCTGTCACACAAAATGAGTCGATCTTGCAGACAAGATAGACCTTCCTAGAATCTAAATAAGACCTAATGACAAGCAAACCAACCAGACACTATCTTTCTCTAAATGTGCTTTTATAAATAATGGCAAACAAGTGTGTTTAAGGCCTACCTTATGTCCAACGCAAGTTTGGGGATGCCTTCGCTCCTTTGATCCAAA
>APFE031614955.1:2602-25026 GCA_000404065.3 Pinus taeda | reverse complement strand
CAAACAGGCGGCTACAACTAGTTCACAGTGATGTTTGTGGACCACTACAAACTTCCTTTGGTGGATGCAAATATTTCCTACTATTCATCGATGATTTCAGCAGAATGACTTGGGTTTAATTTTTGAAGAACAAGTCAGAAACATTTGATAAGTTTAAAATTTTTCGCCAACTTGTTGAAAATGAAGTCAAAGAAAAGATAGGTACTCTCAGGACAGATAATGGGGGAGAATTCACTTCGAATGAATTCAAAACTTATTACAGTGAAAATGGCATAAGACGAAATCTTACTAATGTTTACACTCTACAGCAAAATGGAGTAGTCGAAAGAATGAATCGCACTTTGTTAGGAATGGCGAGATCCATGTTAACTTTCAAGAGGTTAAGTCCAACATATTGGGCGGAAGCAATTCATACAACTGTCTACTTAAGAAACAGATCTCCAACTGCTTCTTTAGACGGAATCACACCTTATGAAGCTTGGTTTGGTTTCAAACCTCGAGTTAAACATCTTAGAGTTTTTGGGTCAGTTTGTCATGCCTTAGTTCCGAAAGAAAAACTAACTAAGCTTGACTCACGAAGTTTAAAATGCACAATGATTGGCTATTCTGATGAGAAGAAAGGGTATCGTCTTTTGACCAATGGAAAATTCATTGTAAGCAGGGATGTCAATTTTGATGAAACTGAGAACAAAAGTGCTGAAGAAATTGAAAATCTTCTTCACAAGTTAGAAACTAAAGGAAGTAAAAGAAATGGAAAAAAGAAAAGTCAACCAACTTCACCAAATTGGTATGAACTTGATTTTCCTTCCTCTGAAGATGAGTCATCCAGTCCATCTACATCAACAACATCATCTGGGTCTTCAAGCAGTTCGTCCGCATCTCCAAGCAGCAACAGTTCTTCTGACAGTGATTCTCCACATTCTTCACTTGAACGACGAACATCAGTTTATATTAATCCTCTTTACAATGATGGAGACTTTACAGAAGCACAAACAAGTGAGCACCAACTACATAAAATGGGCAGTTCAACTTTTGAAAGATGCAAAGCCTGATGGGCAGAATAAAACAGGCACCCGAAGGGCACATAGAAGTGAAGGTAATTTTGCCTTAATAACAAATGATTTTACTGAACCCTCCACATACAAAGAAGCAGTAAAACTTAAAGAATGGCAACAAGCTATGGTTGAAGAATATCAGGCAGTAATTGATAACAACACTTGGAAACTTATTGATTGTCCAGCAAATGTTAAACCCATAGGATGCAAATGGGTTTACAAAATTAAGTATAATCAGAAGGGAGAACTTGAAAAGTATAAAGCACGACTTGTCGCAAAGGGTTTTGCACAGCAAGAAGGCATTGATTATGAAGAAACTTCCGCTCCAACAGCAAAATGGAACACCATCCGATTAACACTTGCATTGGCCGCTCAAAAAGGATGGAAAGTTCATCAAATGGATGTGAAAAGTGCTTTTCTCAACGGGGATTTACAGGAGGAAGTGTATATGACCCAACCACCAGTTTTTGAAGTTGAAGGACAAGAACATAAAGTCTGCAAATTGATCAAGGCTTTATATGGATTAAAACAAGCTCCCCGAGCTTGGTATGCAAAGATGGATGAATACCTTAAGAAAGTTGGTTTTCAACGAAGTGAATCTGATGATACTTTGTATGTGCGACAACAGGGAAAATATCTGGTAATTCTTGTTATGTATGTAGATGATTTGATCATTACAGGCAACCATGATGATCATATTGCACAGGTGAAAAAAGAGTTACAAGCAGGTTTTAAGATGACAGATTTGGGATTACTTCACTACTATCTTGGAGTTGAAGTCTTCCAACGTCCACATCATATTTTCATTTCTCAGAGTAAGTATGCAGTAGAGGTTCTTCAGCGATTTGGCATGCAAGATTGCAAGCCCGTTCTCACCCCCATGGAGCAAAACTTGAAACTTTCAAAATTTGAAGGGGGGGAAAGGTGGACAGTACAACTTATAGACAGTTGATTGGCAGCTTGATTTATTTGACAAATACTCGTCCTGATTTATCTTATGCAGACAGTATTCTTTCACGTTTTATGCAGGAACCACGAGACAGCCACTGGAATGCAGCTAAAAGAGTTCTTTGATATATCCAAGGAACAAAATATTTTGGTCTTCTTTACACAAAGACTAAAAATTTTGTACTTGGTGGATATTTCGATGCCGAATTTGCTGGGAGTATTGATGATCGAACATCAACATCAGGTTATTTAATGAATATGGGGTTAGCAGCAGTATCTTGGAGTTGTAAGAAACAAGCTACAGTGGCCACTTCTTCAGTAGAAGCAGAGCACCTTTCAGCATGGGAAGCAGCATGTGAAATTGTTTGGTTGCGCAGAATTTTGCAGGACTTGGGCATTTCTCAGGCAGAAACTACATCATTATTCGTTGACAGCCAGTCAGCCATCAAACTTGCCAAGAACCTAGTTTTTCATTCAAAGACAAAGAATGTGGACACCAAGTATCATCATATCAGATCTCTCATTGCCAAAGATGTCCTCAAGCCAGTTTATTGTCCTTCCGAAGATCAGATCTCCGAAATTTTCACGAAACCGCTTGGCAGAATAAAATTTACTAAGTTCGGGGATGAACTTGGTATCTGTTGTAATGTATCTTTGGATCATAGGGGGGAATGTTAGATGATCCAAAAATAATTTATTATCATAGGTTATAAAATTGAAATAAAATAATTATTAATTTAAGAAATTAAATTAATAATTATTATTCGAGAATGATTAATTATTTAATGGAGACAATTAGAATTAGTATATTGTTGTAACAAGATATGACTCTCCAAATGTGTCATAGCTTAGGCTCTATTTTAGGAGATTAGTTAGCTGGTTGGTTTTAATAGCATTTAATGTAAATGGACACTTGTTATTTAATAAGTGATCCATAGTTAGAGGTAGTTAGGACATGGAGCTTATAAATAGCTCATTGCAAGAGTGTTTGGTTGTTCGGGTGTAAACTCTTGCAAAATCAATTATGTAATTATTTTTTCTGATTAATAAAATTATGTGTCTAAGGACACTTCTGCCATTATATTAGGAAATCTCAGACCTCCAGGTGCATGGCAATTTTTGCAAGGAAAGCCCCTAGCATCATCTTCCCCTTGTTGGTATCGAGCCATGCCAGTTTGATTGAGAGTGGGGGTGCAACGAGCCGCACGGCCCTCGATCCTGCACGCGCAACCCTATCTTTGCTAACGACTTCACCTTTGTTATTTTGCTTGTGAACGACAGATTGATCAGAGCTAGGGTCTGGTCGATGCTAGGGTGTGGATTTCATTCCTTTTCCTAGTAGTATTGATCCCTGCTCTGCCTAGAAAAAGCCGCCCTGAGTCATGAAGAGAGGGTATGCCTCTGGCTTGAGAGAGAGTGGATCCGCCATGGAGGAAATGTTTTCTGGTTCAAGTCCAGGCCAAACCATGAATAGAAAGTCATGGTCGGCAAACCCAACTGCCAATCTGCGTGTTGTTCCATTGTAGTTCCAATCACTGGTTTGTAGTGCGGCGGTGGCGCGAAAATCTGCTTCTGAAACCCTAGCCATCTCCTTTTTTTTCCTTGTAATCCCTCTTTTCAGTAGTGACTCTCATTACTTAGAAATCCATTATGCTAACAGTAAGTTTCAATATTTTTTGGATTTTTTATAAGGAGAACAACATAGATGTAAGTACATTCACAAGAAGCCTTGGAGGTTTGCTTCATTTTTCTTCTAATTGAAAAGGTAAGGTTGAAGGTTGGTTAAACTTAATTTTCATGACATATCTTTCTTCCTACATGAAATACATTCACCTTTTCGTATACGTTATTCAAGTTCTTATCTTCTTTTTCACACATTATTATATATCAGTTGTAATTGTTCTTATCTTTGTGTTTGTAGGTCGGGAGTAGTTACGATGGTTACACTAGAAATATCATTACACTTGACCATGAATTTCTATCTAGTTAGGTTAGGAGTAGGCTTAGTTGCATTCTAGTTCCCTTTTTCATTCATATTGCACTATCTCTTCTTTAGTATTTCCTTTGTTTTCTTACTTTTGTTTCACATGTTTTCTCTTAGTCCAATTTCCAGTTTCTTTGTTCTTATCTTCTGTTTTGGTCATGTCTTTTCTTCCATGTTTGATGAATAAGAAACTACATGAAATATGCTCTTGTTTGGATCAAAATATAATGTGGAAAAACTTGAAAAGGGAATTATGGTAACAAACAATGCTTGGATAATCTGCCATGCTCTTATTTGTTTTGCTTTACATATATTTTAAAGTCGATGATGTTTGAACGAAAAATACAATTTATTCTAGGCAGAAAGTCTTTGGCCAAACTATTAAGCCCATTTCTATTCAAGATATTCATCTCCTGACTCATCCTTATATTGAATGGTGTTTCAACACGTCATCTGAATCGTGTAGAGAAGGGAAAGGAGAAAACTTTAAAATGAGCATGTCAATTTCAGCTATCTTTCAAATCCCTTAAGCAAGGAACAACCTCTCTTGAAAATTCAAATAAGACGAGATCCATCTTCCACCCATGTTACAAATGTTCAATAAACTATTCAATAATGTCTTTAAGAAAATAAAATAAGGGGTGAAGAAGAGAAAGGCTTCTAGCACAGGGAGGTGAAGCAAGGAACTTCGTCGGGGTACTAAACAGGTTTGCTAGTAGTGAAGTGATGCTTGTGTTTCCTTGAGGTCACTATGATAGGGTACTAAACATGCTTTCTAAGTGTGAAGCAACATTGGGTAATGTGCTTAACTCAGCTTATTATCAAAATATTGGTATACTTATTATCCTTCTCCCTTATTGAAACAATTGAGGTATGACTGATCTTATGTTTATGTATCTCAAGTTGAGCGAGGAATAGAAGATGTTGGCATTATGAATTATATGTTGTCCTTGATGGCAGCCTACCTAATGAATGGAAACCTACTTGATGAGTTGTCTCTTGATGGAAACCTACTTGTTGAATATGTAAACTTTCACTTGCCTAGTATGCTAGACCTTGAAGAAATCCTCCTCATAGTGCATGGCATAGTCTTAGTGAACAGTGGTGCCTTCCTCAGCAACTATTAAGCTCATTGTGCTCTCCTGATCAAGCCCTTCCTTCTCAAGTCCTTTCACACACCTTCACAAGTAGCTTCTTTCATGAGCAAGGTAGAGCTAGGATAGATGATTTCAAGTCTAACTTTTCCTTATCATGAGTGATATTCATTGGCAGGTGTACCTTCTCAACATGGTAAGGTGATGCTCAAGGAAGTGTTAAGCATAAAAGTAAAGAAGCACTTGCAGAGAAGAAGCACAAAGAAGAACAATCATGAAGACATGAAGCATATCCTTGATTGTTAGGTCCCTATACTACTAGTGTAACCCCTTATTGTTATTAGAGAAACCCCCTTATTGTATTATTGTTCCCATGTAGTCCCCATGTTGTTATTATTATGCCACATAGAAGCCCACTAATGTTATTTTTGTGCCCCTACAATATTGTTGTTATGTAGGCTCTGATTGTATTGGGACCCCTTATACTCCTATATATAGAAAGGAGGTCTTGTCATTTGTATCATCCAATAATTGTTCATTTGTGTAATTTAAAGGAGGTTCCCCCCTTTAAGAGGTTGATTTTGAAGTCGTTGATTTATCTTTTCTTCTATTTTGTGAACTCGTTGCATAACATTTGGTATCAGAGGTTTGGATTATAGGGTTTCGCTACTTCAAAGAGGTCATTCTCGATTTTTTGCTATAACGTTTTTTCTATGAAGTTCTAGAAGTTCAACTTAAAACCCATTTTAGCCGAAATATTGATGAACCTTAGTTACAAATTTCAGATCTCATCTCACTATATTTTCAGAGATATGATCCAAGGAAGTTAGGGTTTTTGCAGACTCCCGAATTATATCTCAAACATGTTACCTTGGTAAAATCGTCATAAATTTCTCTCTGAGAATCATATTGAAATTTCTTAGTAGGTTACTGTTGTGGCCACCAACAACCCCCCTCCTTATGAAGTTTTATTGCTAATACTAAATAAGTGGGGACCCTCAGTCAAAATCTAAAAAACCAATTAGTGTTATATTTCCTTTTAGATAAAACTTACAACATCATGGACTTAGAAAAATACCTTGAAGAATTTTAAAAAATCTAAGTTTCATAATGAAGAAAGTAAATTCACTCCTTAAGGGATATCACATCACACAAAGAATGATAGGGTGCCTTCTAAAATGATAAAAAACGCGAGATTGCGACGCGAAACTTCATTGCATCGCATACATTAAAGAAACACTCACATTGAAAAACTTTAAAAATCGCCGATATGCGATATCGCATATCGCGCATCGCCAAAATCACATGAATTACATATAAGGATTATAACGATATGCGATATTGCGATACTGCGATACTGCGACACTGCGAAGTTGCGATGTTGCGATATTGCGATACTGCGATACTGTGACACTGCGAAGTTGCGATATTGCGATACTGCGACCTTGCGACAGAACAACATGATGAAATTGCGATATTGCGATACAGTGATCTGCGATATCGCAAAGCAAAATTGCAGGACCTCTCCATCGCAGTTGGTTCTGGCTCATTATTCGAGAAAACTTTTTAAGCCAAGAGTTGGTCATGCATTTTAATACAAATTAATGAGTTGTTGCCAGTTGTTAATGAAGTATGGTGTTGTGTTTTTCGAAGAACTAGTTCACGTAAGGTGGCATGTTTTGCATATCTTCAGCATTTAAAGTTTTCCTGTCATTATCTTTTATCATTACTTCCACCTCAAATGTAAACTGCAGGAAAGAAGGACGAAACGTTATACAAAGCAATATGTAGAAAACTATGAGGAGGAAAGGCAGCACTCCAATGTCCATTTCGGAAGGCACATCTAATCCACTTAAGGGAGAGAGAGAGCCACAGAACTCTTTTGAGGCGTCCATCACAGATTTCTCATATACAGCCATGGTTAAATGGGTACTGAACGATGCTGATACCAGAAACAGACGGTTTAATGCTCAGGGTCAAGAGCTCATGGAATCACTATTTTTACAAATTTTGAGCTTTATACCAAATGAGAGAAAAAGGCGCAAGAGGCGAAAAATGCATCAGGGAAGCCCGGATCAAAAAACAGAGGTAGTTTCCGATGCGCGATTAGCGCTTAGTGCTAATCACGCATCGCTGAGAAAACTTGCTCGAAAAGGAAGGCTCCTAGTTACTCAGTCACCTGCAAGCCCCAAAAATTGCAAGAAAGCAGCAATAGAAACAAACTGGAAACATAAGACTAAAGGAAAAGCAGAAGCAGTCCAAGGATTAACCAAGTTGAAATGGGATTTTTACCAGGTATACATGGTAATGTCACGTATCCATTGGATGACTCTCAAGTATATCATCAATTTTACTGAGAAGATAATGCCAGCTCTTGTCGATTCTGTTTGCTTAACTCAACCAAAGACGGAAGATAGTCAGCCGACTCCACTCAGGAAAATACTGAATGCTTGCGACATTAAGGAGTAGATTTAGAAATAGTTAGATAGTAGATTTAATTTTAGAATAGTTTTGCTTAGAAAGAGGACGGTCTTTTAAACCGAATCCTCAATTTCTGTAAATAAGTTATTTAGTTAGTAGTATTTAAACCCTTCTCATGCATTTAGAGAAGGGTCCAGAAATTTATCAAAAACTTGTCCTCAGAAAATGCACTTTTGCACCCTCAGAGGAGGTTTTGGTGAATGAATGGAATAGGGTTTATTTGATATTTGCATTTGATATCTGCTACTGATGTTGCACTTATGTACTCTTAGTGGATGTTAAATCAAGGAGAGATAAATCAATTGTCGCTTGACGCTCATGAATAGGACTAGTTATAAATGGTACTTTTATCTCTTAACCATTTCTGCTTATGCGTTAAAGTGATATTCAGTTTTCAGTTGTTTATATATTATAGCATGGATGTCTGAGTTATCATTTGGCACTTTTGTACGGTGATAACTATTTTTTATGTTTAGTTTATGAATAGCTTATTTATGCGATAAGTTTTCACAACTGTTTCGTCTAACTTCTTATACGAAGTAGTTCATCTTTATTGAATTCTTTTCTTATGATAGCTGAATCATCTTTATTACCAGTTATTGTTTGAAATCTTTTTAGATCGCATAGAAGAAAGATCGCACCCCAGGTTAGCATAAATTTCGATGTTTCTCTGTTTATTAGAATAAAATAGCATAGCATTAGATTAGAATTAAGATAGAAGTATTCCATTTAGAACAGAAACACCCATCTTTCTCACACACACACACACACTGAATTGGGAAACTAGTCCCATATCCCCAGTCGGACCCGCTATACCAAACGGATAAGGAGCTGCCAACCAAGGTTCGGACCGGGCGGGTATCCCCCTTGTCATTGACCTGATTTTCGGGGCCCTCAACAGACGTGCTTTCTTTCCCATTTTTCTACGAATCACCTTCAAGAGATCAAGCTTCTACCAAAGGACCTGCTATGATACCAATTGTTGGAAATAATACTGAGAGGGGGGGTGGGGGTGAATTAGTATTAGCAAATCAGATACTTTTTCATTTTCATACTCAGATTCATATACGTTGCTTCAGTTAAGGATATCCGCGTATATACGCAACTGGGTTAAAAGCAACTAGCGTACATCCAGTAACCTTTATGATTTAGTTAGTTCATCTTCAGTGAATGCATCAGAACATTATTAACCATATGAATAGTAAACAAAACAGATCATCACACATAAAGAGCACACATGGACACCATGATATAAGGTGGAAACCCAATGTGGGTGAAAACCACTTGCTGCAATTTGTTTCTATCTTCCTTTAAGAAGAAACTTCTTTTACAATGTACTGGTGCAGTCCTTTACCAGTACGCAGGCTTCTACTTGCAGAAGGCTACAACCTTCTTAGCTCTTGTACTAGCCGTTCCATTTACTAGTACATAGGCACTGGCCTATTGAAGGCTCCAACCTTCACTCATTTTCCAGCTGCTCCTGGAAGGGAGCTACAATCCCCTGGCTCTTATACTGGCCAATATGTTTACCAGTACGAAGGTACCAGCCTACAATCATCCAGGGACCATGTTTCATACATTTTCATACTGGATCCATAAAACAATCGCCATTGCAATACAACCTGCATCATCAATCTCCGAATCACCCAATACTGAAACCATGTCAACAACACAGTCACCAGAACACAGAACAGAGTACATAACTCTGCAACAACAACTAGATCAGATAGCAACTTGAAATATCATACTTCATACTGTATACGCTACTTGGACGAACCCAACCTGCGTGTATACGCACTTTTACCAAATACAACCCGCGTACAGATCTGCAAATTCTAACTCATAACTTTGCAACTATTTCAGACATCAGAACATACCTAGATCATAAAATTCATACAATAAACATGTGTCAATTGATCTAGTCTATCCATAATCAAACCATATAGAGATAATCATTCCAAGCCTTGAGATCCTGTTCCATCGTTCATCATCCTCCACATGAGTGCAACCTTGGTTCATACCAAGCAAGGCTTCACCAACCCATAACCAGCATCTAGATCTCACACATCATCAGACATTCATCACTTGCACGCCTACCCTTTGGCCTAATGATCTTCTCCTTATATAGGTTTAGGCTTCTCTCAATACCATGGCCCAAAATCATGTTGAGCCAATACCTTGGACCAAATACCATGGACCAAATACCTGGGGTTGTCACTTCGGACCAAATACCATGGACCAAATACCACGGACCAAAACCATGGTTTCCAACATGTACGCGCCTTTACTTCTATGAACCAGCGTGTGTACGTGTATGCGCCTTCTTCTCCGCTAACTCGTGTGTATACGCGCTTCCATCAAGATTAACATGCATATATCTCGTATGTGCCTTTTGTTCCGCTAACCCACGTGTATACCCGCTTCCATCAAGGTTAACATGCGTATATCTCTTTCTTGTCCTCTGATTGAGTTGCCACCAAAAACAACTCTTGTATCATACCCCTGAACGAGTTGCCATCAAGGACAACACCTGTACCATAATGCCAACAATCACCCCCTTTGGACTTGATGGCAACAACCAAACCAAGTCACTCTCCCCCTTTGACATCAAGGGCAAAGGGCGGACCAAGATGTTCTCTTCTTCGGTATACCCTCTTCTATCCATACTCCCCCTGAGTACCTGCTGAGGTATCTTATTGAGCTCCCCCTTTGTACATTCCAAGATGTACCATTCCATCCATGCTTCCCCTAAGCACATGCAAGGTCTTTATAACAAAGACCAGCAATCTATTCAAGGCCATGATAGTCATCAGCAACTATCATACACTATATATGGTCTATATAAAAAGCATCAGCATCCTGCAACCTGCAACACCATTCTTTTGACCAACCAACCAAAAATATTATTTAACCATATAAGAATCATTATCAAAGACTTCTCATCAAAATGCCAACAATGCATTATTTAAGTATATGCTCCCCCTGAGTGTGTGCCAACCATCATGTACCATGACCGAACCATTTCTTGAGACTGATTTGCTACCCTTTTATTCAAGATACGCGACTTGGAAGCCTCTATCTCGCGTATATACGCGACTTGTCTTTATTATACCAGCGTATGAGATTTGGAACACTGATGTTCCACAATTCCAGCTTCCTCTGAATTTGTCATGTCTGTGTACTCTGCTATGCCACATCTTTCTGGCTGTACTTCCTTTTTCTTCCATATCTTCAACTGTGATGATGTTTTCTTCTTTTGGTTTGGTGTCCACAATCTTCTCCTACATTCTTTCACTATATGTCCAGGCTTGTTGCATGCATAACATCTTACATGTTTCTTATTCCTTCTGTAGCAATCAACATCTTTGTGACCAAACATATTTCTTGTTGCATGCATAACATCTTACATGTTTCTTATTCCTTCTGTAGCAATCAACAGCTTTGTGACCAAACATATTGCAAGAAAAGCAATATCCTTTGAAGTACCTTGAATGTGAAGATCTTTCTGTGTGATGGTCTTGAACCATTCTACTTCTGTATCTAGCTGCAACATGTCCATGATTATGACATACATAACATTCAACATTATACATCGGAGGAAATAATCATCTATCACTTCCATAATTAGGAGCAAAAGGATTTCTTTGAGGAATTACTTTCCTTGGTTGCTGATGGGATTGACCTCTCATCTTCTTGTTGGGGATTTCAGATTTTGCATTAGAGTTCCTTGTCTTACTTTGTGAACTAGATTCACCTTCAATAGATTCATGAAAACCAAGACCAGTTCTGATAGCAGGAGACCATTGAATACTAAGAATATCATCCAAAATATTAGTACTATCCTGAAATCGCAATAGTTTATCCTTTTCTTCTAATTTACTTTTCAAGATATTTACCTCATCCTGATGTTGTTCTTCCTTTTCCAGACATTGCTTCTTCAAAGTTTCTTCAGACTTTCTTCCTTCTTCCACTTGTTGCCTTAGTTTGAGAATCTTATTTTCTTGCTCTTCATTAAGCACCTGCAGCATTTGACGAACTCTGAAAGCACATTCCAGCTGAGCTTTTAAGCTGATGATTTCTTCTTCGAGGGCACTGTCCCTTTTGCTAGGTAGATCTTGTTGATCTATGGTTTTATTTGATGCTTCATTTGCTTGTCCATCTTCAATCTGAGGTGATTCAGTATTTGAATACTTGCTTCCACTAAAAGGCAGGTTGTCATTGTTCCTTTGAGTTGTTTTCTTCTTTTGACGTGCTTTCTTTCCCATTGTTCTACGGATCTCCTTCAAGCGATCAAGCTTCTACCAAAGGACCTGCTCTGATACCAATTGTTGGAAATAATACTGAGAGGGGGGGGTGAATCAGTATTAGCAAATCAGATACTTTTTCATTTTCATACTCAGATTCATATACGCTTCTTCAGTTAAGGATATTCGCGTATATACACAACTGTGTTAAAAGCAACTAGCATACATCCAGTAACCTTTATGATTTAGTTAGTTCATCTTCAGTAAATGCATCAGAACATTATTAACCATATAAACAGTAAACAGAATAGATCATCACACATAAAGAGCACACATGAACACCATGATATAAGGTGGAAACCCAATGTGGGTGACAACCACCTGCTGCAATTTGTTTCTATATTCCTTTAATAAGAAACTTCTTTTACAATGTACTGGTGCAGTCCTTTACCAGTACGCAGGCTTCTACATGCAGAAGGCTACAACCTTCTTAGCTCTTGTACTAGCCATTCCATTTACTAGTACATAGGCACTGGCCTATTGAAAGCTCCAACCTTCACTCGTTTTCCAGCTGCTCCTGGAAGGGAGCTACAACTCCCTGGCTCTTGTACTGGCAAATATGTTTACCAGTATGTAGGTGCCAACCTACGATCATCTAGGGACCATGTTTCATACATTTTCATATTGGATCCATAAAACAATCACCATTGTAATACAACCTACATCATCAATCTCTGAATCACCCAATACTGAAACCCTGTCAACAACACAGTCACCAGAACACAGAACAGACTACATAACTCTGCAACAACAACCAGATCCAATAGCAACTTCAAATATCATACTTCATACTGTATACGCTACTTGGACGAACCCAGCCTGCGTGTATATGCACTTTTACCAAATACAACCCGCGTACATATCTGCAAATTCTAACTCATAAATTTGCAACTATTTCAGACATCATAACATACCTAGATCATAAAATTCATACAATAAACATGAGTCAATAGATCTAGTCTATCCATAATCAAACCATATAGAGATAATCATTCCAATCCTTGAGATCCCATTCCATTGTTCATCATCCTCCACATGAGTGCAACCTTGGTTCAGATCAAGCAAGGCTTCACCAACCCATAACCAACATCTAGATCTCACACTTCATCAAACATTCATCACTTTCACACCTACCCTTTGGCCTAATGATCTTCTCCTTATATAGGTTTAGGCTTCTCTCAATACCATGGCCCAAAACCATGTTGAGCCAATACCTTGGACCAAATACCTAGGGTCGTCATTTCGGACCAAATACCATGGACCAAATACCACGGACCAAAACCATGGTTTCCAACATGTACCCACCTTTACTTCTATGAACCCGCATGTGTACATGTACGCGCCTTCTGCTCCGCTAACGCGTGTGTATACGCACTTCAATCAAGATTAACATGTGTATATCTCGTACGCGCCTTTTGTTCCACTAACCCTCGTGTATACGCACTTCCATCAAGGTTAACATGTGTATATCTCTTTCTTGTCCTCTAATTGAGTTGCCACCAAAAAAAAACTCTTGTATCATACCCCTGAGTGAGTTGCCATCAAGGAGAACACCTGTACGATAATGCCAACAAGGGGTTGGAGCTACCTTACAGTAGCAACTGGAGAATGAGCGAAGGTTGTAGCCTTCTACAAGTGGGTGCCTACATACTGGCATGAGTCTGCGACAATACAAGATTGTAAAATCTTTTCTTTATATTAAAAAAAAGACAGAGACGACAACAACACATGGTTTTTCCTACATTAGGTTTCCACCTTAAATACTAGTGTTTATGTGTGTTGCTTATGTGTAATGGTTTATTTTGTTCTTATTGCACATGGTTACTATCTATTTAATGTTTAATGAAGTAACAATGTAGTGGATATAAATAAATAGAAGATGAATTAACTACAAAGTAGTTTACTGGATATACGCTAGTTGTTTGAGGAATAGTCGCATACACACGAGGGTTCCCTTCAATAAAATATTGTACATAAATCAAGAAATGAAATTGAAAATTTTATTGATTTGAAAATACTGATTAACCCCACCCCCACCCTCCCCCCAATTATTTTTTCCAACATCAATTAGAACTAATTTAACTAAATTTAGCCCAGTTAAACTGAATCAAATAATTACAATTCAATAATAACTCAACCTTGGCCCCTAAAATTTAGGGATCAATCTAGATGACTCTAGATAGACTCCCAACTTGAATTTACTCTTCCAACTAAGTCTACTTAACTTAGTTAGCTGTTACAAGTTTCTATGAGAATTAGAATTACAGTTTAATTCAAAGGAAAATTAAATTAGGTTTTTTCTTGTTGCATTTTTTCAAAACTCCCTTTCAACAACAAAGGGATTATCTGCTACCCCAATCTTACATATGTGAAACTCGGATTTTCAGCTTGAAAATGCCTTTGTCAAAATATGAATATCCTGCTTCTCTGTAGGAATGAATTCTAGCAACATGATTCTCCTTAGCACACAATCTCATAGATGGTGATACTAGATGTGAATATGCTTGGATCGATCATGAAAATTTGGATTCTCAAAGATTTTGATACAACTCTTATTTTCATAGTAAATCATTGTAGGATCCATCTATTGAGCAAACAACCCAACAAGGATCTTTCTCATCCATATAGCCTCACAATATTCTTGAATAGAAGCCATGTACACTGCATCTTCTGAGTTGAATGCAATTGATCTCTGGTTCCTGATGTACTTGAAACTGCTACTGACCCAATACTGAATATTTCCCTTGAAGTGCTTTTCCTGTCGGATGAACTCCCTTACCAATTTTCATCTATGAAGTCTTGAAGCTTCACTCCTTCTGTCCATCTTTACCAAAGACAAAACTGAGTGGTGCCTTTGAGGTATCTCAACACATTTCTAGTTGCCTTCCAATAAAGTTTGGTTGTCTTAACCCTGGTTTGACTAAGTTGGTTAACTAAAAAACACATGTACAGTCATAGCCTCCACTACTTCAATTGATGTAGCATCATCCTTCCTCTAGTTTCCTACTAGAGGAGTCTCCATGGGTGTGCTTCTCTCCACGTGGAACTTATTTAGTATCTCGTTGGTATACTTTCCCTCAGAGACAAACAATTCATCATCTCCTTACCATAGTCCCATACCAAGAAAGTAATGCATGAGCCTTAGGTCCTTCATCTCGAGCTGTCTTACATGATCATATTTGCAGGATTTTATCAACTTCACATCACCTGTCAAAATCAAATCATTGACATAATACTATAATAAAAAATTTACCTTCAAGCACAATATGGTAAAGGTTCACATCTGCTTCACTTTTGGTGAAGGCCAACTGGTGAAATATTTGTCAATCCTGGTGTACCAAGCACGAGATGCTTTTCTTAGTCCATACAATGCTCACTTGAGTATGCACACATGTGACTCTGTTGAAGGCCTCAAATCCTTCAGGCTGCTCAATAAACACCTCTTCCATAATCATGTCATTGAGTAATGCTATCTTTACATCCATGTGATGTATCTTGCATGCCATTTATGCTGACAGTGCTAGAATAGATATGACAAATGAGTACCTTGGTACAGGAGCAAAGATCTCATCATAATCAATTTCCTTTGCCTAAGAGAACCCTATAGCCACAAATATGGCCTTTTGTTTGTCCACACTCCCATATGTTGCCCTCTTTACTTTGGATAGCCATCTGGAACTCGTCACTGACTTATCTACTGGTCTTGGGACCACCTCCCAAACAGTTTTTCTGATAACAGAGTCATACTCCTCAACCATGGCATCAACCCATACTAGTTGCCGCACTACTTCCTCAAATGAGGATGGCACCATCTTTGCACTCTCACTCATAGAGTCATGTAACCAATGTGCCGATCTGGTGACCTCCTCTTCCTATGCTATGATGTGGGTCCTCCCACATTCTCTCTTGCATCATGCATCAATATTTTAGCCTGTATGGTGCACTTTCTTCCAACTCTCGAAATTTTTGCATGAGTGGGTGTTTCCACTTTCTACTCCTCTACATGTGGCTACTCCACATCATCTTGATGTTCCTCATTTGGAGCTAAAAGATCCTCATCTGTATGTAAATGAAGCTCCATATTAGTGTACCCTAGAAATATGCCCAACTTAGCTGTTGGCTCTAGCTTTTTCTGTGCATCCTTGGTGATGAGGCTCATCAATAGGTAAGCTATATGGGTCACCGTGCCACTCTCCAGCTTATTAAATTGAATTTTCTCACATTTATTTAGATATTTTGTTATATTTTTCTTAATGAGAAGAGTAAAGGTGAGTTACTATGTCATGTGGCCTAATGTGTGTTAAATACAAGAATTGGAGAAGTATTCGGTTGACTTAAGTGCAAGAATTCGGAGTAGGGAAGCAAGATAAACTTTAGGACTTGGTCTCCATTCTTAAATCCTCAAATCATTCGAAGATTCCTCCACTCTATCACATCATCTTAGTGTCACTAGCAACCAAGAAAAATGAGTTAATTGACAGTCAAGGAAGAGTTATTCTCGAGTTAGGGAACCAAGTATCCCTATTTTCTAGGGAGCTACTGGTAGCTCCACTTTTGTATAAATAAGAGAGCCAAGGGACTCATTAGGATTCTAATTTTTTTTTTTGTAGCTAAGGGGCCATTTTGAGCTAAATCATTTTGACTGTTATTGTTATGATGTAGTTGACATTTTTATGTTAATGCAAAATTTTGTTTTGATCCAACACTAAGTTGACTCAGAGGGATGAAGCTATTGGGTTAGGGCCCAACCCTAGCAGTGGAAGTTCCTCTTTTGTAGTTGTATTTTTTTCTTAGAATGATAGTTAGCTACAAAAGTTTTTTTTTTCTTTTGGTTTTTGGTTTTTTGTTTTGTTTTATTTTGTTTTGTTTGTTTTTATTTTTTATTTTATTTTCTTAGCTTTGTTGGTTATTTGAATTATTGTTTAACCTTGTTTTCATTAGTTTTAAGAGGTATATTAGTAATGAAGTTCATTGGGAGAATTATACCAGAAAACCTTGTGAGAGTGGCCCCTATCTCATCTCCCTCATGGGATCATGATTAGAGGAACCCACTCTCACAA
The DNA here is from genome assembly GCA_000404065.3 of Pinus taeda. Taxonomy (NCBI): domain Eukaryota; kingdom Viridiplantae; phylum Streptophyta; class Pinopsida; order Pinales; family Pinaceae; genus Pinus; species Pinus taeda. The sequence goes on along the minus strand of APFE031614955.1, from coordinate 8,100 downwards.
CCCCAAAAACAAAGTTTGTCTTTTGTTTCATTAGGGGAATTTTGAGGTCTAAAATGGGCCTCCTATGTAAATTATAAAAATAATAGTGGAAATGACAAAATAAGATTAGATTACATTATCAAATTTTAGAGGGAAAAAATAAAAACTATTTTTTCAATTCATATTTTCAACTTATCTCCCTTTGAGTTTACTCAAATTTGAATCAGAAACACTCGTTGGATGAAAAATTTTATTCCTCATCTAAGGAGTACCCATGTCGCATACTTTAGATGGACCCAACTACACAAAAAATGAGAAATACATGAAAAATGTGATTGCAATCACTTTTTTAAATGTATTTCTCATTTTTCATGTAGCAGGGTCCATCGAAAGTATGCAATATAGGTACTCCTTGGTTGATGAATTAAATTTTGCATCCAATGAGTACTCCTGCTCGAAATTTGAGTAAAACCTTAAGGAGGTAAATTGAAAATGTAGTTTTATTATTTTATTATTTTTTCACATTTTTCCTTTTTTACTGCAAAAATGGTGAATCATCCACCACATTTGACATCATCATCTTGAATCCTATTGGTTCTTATAAATTTTATTTTGGTTGTACATTTTTATTAGGAGGATCATTTTAGACCTCAAAATTCCCCTAATGATTACATAGATTGACTTTCATTCTTAGCTAGATAATTGTTTATGATTTCTTGGAAATATCTGCGGTTATTATCTTTTTTCTTAGGGTTTCTATAGCTTAAAAGGAAATACATTTCATAGAGTTATTTCTTGATACTAGATAGATCAATATTCTCAAATTCAACTCAAATTTTCCATGTGGACATATAGTGATTTGTAAATGAAAAGAAAAACGTGTTTTATTGTAGGGATTACTAATATCCAAGAAGGGACTCCTCCAACCAGCTTCACCTAGGTATTCGCCACCTTTTGTTGAGGCATATCATCCCATAGTCCCATTTAGTAGGTTGATCTTATTCTACTTTCCTTTCTGTTTTACAATTAATTATGAAAAACATATTAAAAGAAAAAAATTCGTTCATGCCTCATAGGAGTAGAGACAATTTAGGGAAATTCTTTCCAAATACCCCCACACCATCAAAAATTCAACCTTCCCTCTTCTTCGGTCACTTTCAGCGTGCCTCTCTGACTACAAGGGAATTAGAGGAACCCTTAGGTGAACAACCAGAGATTTTGAAGGGTCTATTGGGGAAGAAGAAGAAGAAACCATTCCACACACTTACACCATCGTTGAAAACAAAAATGAGGGCATTATTCCCATTTGAGAGACTAATGGATATGCTAGTATGAAAAACACAAGCCCCTCTGCCCTTTGTCACTTCCATGGCTTAACCTCAGAGGACCCTGATACTCTTTTGTTTTCATTTTCTATCATCTACAGAACTTATGATTATACCTTCAATGACTAGAAATTGAAGTTGTTCCCATCCACCCTTAAGGATGCTGCCTTATGCTGGTTCATGGGTTTACCTAAGGACAACATCACTACCTGGGCTCAAATGAAGAAACCCTTCAATAATGGGTAGAGGGACTATTCTAGGCCCAAATACACAAATGAGGAAATCTTTAGAATGACCTTGGTAGATGATGAATCCTTGGAGGATTATGAGGAAAGGTTCCAACTTAGTTACAAAAGGGCCAGATGCACCCTTGATCATGAATCACTCAAGTTATTCCTTCTTATAGGAATCAGGGAGGACATTTTAGAAATCCTAAAAATGTTGTTTGGAGGGGACATTTACCAACTATATTATGATGATATCCAAATAGTTTTCAGAAATCATTCTAGGTATTCTAGAAAGAAGGATAGGGCTAGGAAAGCTTTGGCCAGTCCCTCTTCCTCCAACACATTTGTTAAGAGTGAAATTGCAAACATGTTGGAAGACTTTAAAAGTGAAATGTTTCACACCCCTTCTTTGCAAATGGATGCCATGCAGATCAATAGGAAGAAAGATGAAGTAAAGAGAGTCTTAGCTATCATTTTCCTTAGATGCACTACAAGGCACCCTAGAAATGAATGCCCATTGAATGCTATAGAGGTTTGCTCAATCTTTGAAGAAATCCATTCCATTGATATGTTCCCTTCTCTACCTAGATTGAAGGATGTATACCAAGGGGCTGAAGGTGGGGTTGAACAACTCTGTTATATCAATCAAAGGAGGTCACAAGGACCTCGACCATACTGGTAGGGAATGCAAGGGGAATCCAATTCCTATTACGATCCCAATAAGAAAGAATTGCTTCCTCCTTAGTGTTGTCCTACTGATCGTTCATGGTCCACACCTTTCCCTTGGTATTATACACCTCAATACCCTTCCCACCCTACCAATCAGTCATTTTAGCCATATGCTCCCCCACATCCTCAACGAAATACCCCACCATAAGGTTGGAGGCCTCCATTTAACCATCCTCCAGCCTTACTTCCTCCACCTAAATCTCAACCACACTGCGTTCATCCTTCTCCACCTAAGAAACCTTAGATGTTTTCCTAACCAAATCTAAACTCGAACAACAAACATGCACAACAGATCTATAGTGGAGAGACCTCCTACTATACCTATGTTGTGGAAATTCAAGAAATCAAGCTCAGGTCTGGAAGATTCCTTCTAGACAAACAACCTCCATCTCCACCTAAGGAGATTGAAGAGGAAAAGGGAGAGAGTTTTCCTAAAGCTAATATACCTCCTTTTCCTAAAATATTGATCCATCCTAGTCAACACACCACAAAAGAGACTGAACTTCTGGGAGAATTTAAAAACTTGTGTCTTAAAATCCCACTTCTCGAAGCCATGAAGGATGTCCCCATATAAAACAAGCTAATCAAGGATAAATATTTCAAAAATCATGGGAGGACAAAGAAATACACCCCTACCATTAATTTCATTGGACATTTCTCTGACTTAATGATAGGGAAAGTGATTTTCCCAAAGTATCTTGACCCTAGAAGTTCAATGGTAGATGTGCACATTGATGGCATCATTGTCCCCCACACCTTGATTGTTCTTGGGGCTTCCATCAATGTGATGACTAAGGAGGCCATGCCTAAATTGAATCTCCAAGGGTCCTTAGGAAAGACCACAACAGTATTGCAACCTGCATATAGATCCATAGTAGCTCCCAAGGGAGTTGTTGAGGATGTGATGCTCCCTACTGATTCCTAGGAGTACCCTACTCACTTCTTAGTTCTCCAGAACAAGACCAAATTCAATGGTTTTCCTCTCATCCTTGGAATTCCATGACTAGCCACTACTAATGCTTACATAAGTTGCAGAGATGGGAACACGACCATTAAGAATGGGAGTTTTTCCAAACAGTTGGTCTTGTACCCTCTTACTCAACTATCCCTAGAGAATGGCTTACCCTTATGGTTGGAAGAGGAGGAGGAAGGTGAAGTATGCCATACCACATCCTACCAAATCTATACCCTAGATGCTATTAGAGGAGGGGGCAACCTGATGAAAGTGACCTCATTGATCAAATCCTCCAGAACCAGCCCCCTAGCACCATGCCTCTTGATGAGCTAGTGAAGAAATCTGAAGATAACCCTTGGACTAATTTGTGCCTAGTTGACTCCAGTCCTTCTCATATCAAAATGGTAGAATTTGGTTCATCTAAAAAATTGAAAATCAACCCCTCTCTCTCAGCCCATCAGGAAGAAAAGTTGTGCAATATGTTGAGAGAGCACTTGGATGCTTTTTCCTGAAGCTATAAGGAAATGAAGGGAGTGCATCCTTCGGTGTTTATTTGCCACATCTACATTAAGGAAGGATCAAAACCAGTGTGCAAATGAACCTAGCCCTCAAAGAAATAGTCAAAGAATAATTGCAGAAGTTATTGGATGCAAGGTCCATTTACCCGGTCATAGATAGTTAGTGGGTGTACCCTCTAGTTCTGATCCAAAATATGAATAGAAAGTGGAGGATCTATGTGAATTATAGAGAGCTAAACAAAGGCACTAAAAAATACCATTTTCCTCTACCTTTCGTTGATAAAGTCTTGGATGGTCTTGCAGGGAAGAAGTTCTTCTCTTTATTGGATGGATTTAGTGGTTATAATCATATCTAGATCAGCCGAGAGGACCAATCTAAAACCACCTTCACTTATCATTGCGGTACCTTTGCTTATAGGTTCCTTCCTTTTGGATTATGTAATACCCCTGACACTTTTCAAAGGTCAGGTATGACTCTATATAAATCTATATGGATGATTTTACTCTGTATGGGTGTGATTTCTTGGAGGTTCTCTCTAACTCGGGGAAAGTATTAAATAAGTGCATTGAAATAAACCTATCACTTATTCTTTGGAAGTGTGAATTCTTGTTGAATTAAGGGACTATTTTGGGTCACTCAATATCCTAGGAAGGAGTACAAGTGGACCCAAACAAACTTTCCATCATAAAAAGGGTCCCTACTACTGAAAATGAGAGGGGTGTTAGGAGTTTTCTGGGCCTAGCTTGATATTATATGATATTTATCAAAGAATTCAACAAAATAGCCTCACCATTGTTTCAACTGATAGCCAAGGACTCTGAATTTTTCTGGTCTAAAAGTTGCCAAGATGTTGTCAAGGTATCAACAAAGGAGAAAGTGGTTGATTTCTTAAGGGAGAATGTATTCTAAAAGTTTGGGTACCCTAGTGAACTAGTCACTGATTAGGGAGCTCTATGCACATCACATTTGAGCGAAAATTTATTGAGGCAATGTGTGATAAAACACAAGAATTCAATTGACTATCATCCTCACACCAATGGACAAATACAGGTCACCAACAAAGAATTGGAAGGCATCGTCACCAAGGTTGTGATCACAAGCATAAAATATTAGGGTGATAGACTAGTGGAGGCCTCTTGGACCAATAATACAACCTAGAAGACAACCACTGGTTCACCCCTTATGACTTGGTCTATGGAAATAATGCTCTACTCTTCATTGAGTTTGATTACAACACCTTGAGAATGGAAGCACTGTTAGATTTGGATGTTACAAAGGCACAATAGGAGAGGTTGCTCCAGCTGAATGGTCAGGATGAATTTAGGATGCAGGCCCTCCTATATAGTGAAGTTATCCAAGTACAAAGGAAGGTTTGGCATGAAAATAACATCAAGCAGAAGGTTTTACAAGAAGTGGATTAGGCTCTTCTATATGACTACAGGTTCAAGGAGTTCAAAGGAAAATTGATGACAAGGTGGTTAGGCCCATACCTCAAAGAGAAGTGCCATGAAAATGTTGTTGTTCAAATTAGGACCATTGATGAGGAAGGTGTTAGCGTTTGAGATTTCACCTAGGCTGAGATAGACAAACCTCAAAGCTACATCAAACCATTTCACCTCGTAGCTAGCCCTACGAGGTATGAGAAGGCTCTCTCGGGTCAAACCTCGGTGGATTTTGTCAATAGGATGAGTTGACCAATTAGGAACAAGGATTTTAGGCTAGTAAACTAATAAGGGGGATTGATTTAAATTTTTTGGGTTTTTT